>JAQIWD010001161.1:0-13903 GCA_034694825.1 Anurida granaria
CCGCGGGTAAAACCTTGCAAATTTTGCAACTTTGGTGAAAACCACGGAAACTGAATTTTGTTTAATGGCAGCGGGAAAGTTTGATTTGAAACTTGGAAGACCGTTTTGATAATTACCGTTTTCTCATAATTTAGTGATCATTTCCACCTGGGGGAGAGTGGAGGGAGGTGTAATGCCAATGTCAATTAATCTGAGGACTCGGACTGAATATTAATTCCCAATCCCCATTCTCCCTTAAGACTAAAACTTTAATCATCATTTCCCCCCACATCCCAGTGAAGAGGAGTAAGATTCCAAGAATTAAGACAAGAAGGGAGACAATGCGTGTATGCTTTCCCCATATTTGCCCCATTTCCCCAAAACTTTCTTTAATGTCTCCTTTCCCTTGGTTCCTTTCAGAAGAAGGGGACTTATCTAACCCCAAAATGCCATCCGCCGCGGTCCTTCCACATACTTTCCCTCCTCCTCCTCTACTGTTTTATGTCTTTATTAAAAACTAAACCCAAACTGAATGCCAAGTAATCCAACAGCCGCTACACCCTTCCTATCATCATGAAAAACTACTTTTTTTTCTCTTTTATCTTATCCTTATCCCCAGGAATAACTTACTTCCATCTCCAGGAAGGAAATGCAGGAGAAAGGGGAGAAAGCAAATGAAGCACAAAGAAATTTGAAAACCCGCGCCCTCGAGATACTCCCGCCAGAGCCAGGGAAGTTTCAAAGGAGGGCCATCATCAAAGGACTTCATTCTCCCAGGTTCTGCCTTTGAAATAATCCACAACACGATTCTCCTTTTTAGTGCACCCATTCAATGGCTTAGGAAACTTAAGGCAGTGTTGTGTAATTAACGACTGATTATTCATCCTCCCCTGGACACAAATCCCCTTAATTCTAATTGTACTTTCATGTTCGACCATAATTGCACATGCGCTCAAACTCACCCCCCCCTCAAAATTATACAATGGATGTCCCCTCCCAAATTTCAGTGGAAAGTCACGTCTATTCAAAGATTTTGAATTTCCCTCTTTTTATTTGGACTCAAGCCGAAGCTCAGGGGTGTGGGGATGAAGAAAGTGACAAACTTTGTAAGGAAAAGAAACAAGCTTAGCTTAATACTTTTAGGCAGAGTGGAATGCAATGTAAATAGGGAGGGTGAAAGCGGACTTTCTCCTAAGGGTAAAAACATGGAAGGCGAAGGGGTAAAAGGGTAAAAATCGGAGGAGTAACCTCATTAGGGACACTCCATTCCTACGCACTGCAAAGAAAACGAATATTGTTACTGAAATTCCAGGGGGAAAAAATGTGGAGGGAGATTAGTACCAGAAAGTACATTTTGGAAAAATACGAAAAGATTGGGAGAATGTTTTGAATTTAGCCGCACTTTTACTTTCCCCCCACTCCAATCCTCTTAGCGACCCCTTAAGCCCCCCTCGCAGTTTTCTTTTACTTGCATCAGAAATCATAAGGTAAGAGTCGTCTGGTTAGTTGAAGAGGGGGCGGGGAAATTATGCTGGAGAAAAAAGTAAGGGGGAGTCCTAATATGACAACGGGAAAAAGGCAGAAGTTGTTGGGGGACAAAATTAGATGGGATTACTCCATTTAATACAGTCAGCTACGGACGGAGGGTTTGGAAAAAAGGGAAAGTTAAGGAGAAGCTAAAGGACCTTAGTACAATTTGAAAAGAAATTACATGTAAGGACTCCCCAATGATTACTATTTGCTCTGTTTAATACGGGAAGAAGGAAAAGACAATTCGAAGTGACTGGTGAGGGCAGTTTAGGCGTTCTTTTGGAGGAGTCCCCCTTCATTCACGAATGGAAATGGGATGATGATCATGTTGGTCCATTCTGCTAGAGATTACAGGCGGAATTTATGAAACGACAGCGCAATGGAGCTTCTTCCAAAATTAAACAATTTGCCCGCACTCACGCCCGCAGAAGAACAAGGAAGGGAAAACGTCTGGATCAAAACTCACGCGCCTTTTCAAATTTCAGGAATGAAAAAAATGAAAAAATGGGTTTGTATTTGGAGTCCAAATTTTGGAGCTTATGGGATAACAGGGGAAATAACCTTTGAGAAAATTGGGTTTTGTAATATTGACCTCAGAACTTGTGAGCCATAAGTGGAAAACGCGGGTGCGAAGAGAAAGTGTGCTGGAAGAAGAAAGGTGCCCACCTACTTTTATACGTTGGCGATAAGGAATCATATTTTTATATGGGCAACGCACAACCACGGGATCCCTCACGCCTTGTCTGTCTGTCTGGTCTCCAGGGGAATAAAATATACTTTCCCATTGATTTTCCCACGGATCAAAAGGAAAGAAGGTAAAGAGACGCAGACAACAAAGTAAAGCAAACGGTAGTTCATCCACACAGTTTACCTTCAATAAAAGAGCTTACGATGATGATTTCTTCAAAGGAAAAAGGAACGCTTCACTAAACTCAACGCATTTTAATAGAAAGTTGGCCAAGCGAAGAAATTTTGAAGAAAAATTTAAATCTGGCGCCTGTTTAACGGGATTGAATTATGAATCTGTTCGTGGTTTTCTACACAGTTGCTACTGATTTTTAGCATAGTTCAACGTTACACCCGGGTAGGTTCCCGCGTGAGCGCGTGAGAAGTGTGTCATTGCGTGGTTGTGGGAGAAAGCGCAATAAAAACCGCCAGGATGCGCTTAATTGTTGTCCCTGTACAATTTTATTAGAAAGTCTCATGAGCCTCTTTGCAGGAGACAAATGACCTCAAGAAATGACATCCCCACAGGATCATCCATCCATCATCATTACGCCTTCCCACGCGAACCCGCCGCCCAGCTATGTTGGTCCTCACCATTGCTTTTTTTTACGTTTTTCCCATGTCAGGCTATGGACACTCAAGCCTGACAGTAATAGTATATAAAGATTGAATGGCCCAACTAATTGCTTCTGTTGTCTTGTCCCGTCCCACTTTCCGTAACGTCGTCAACACTTTCCGCTCCTAACCCACTCACAACCACAACAGCCTCGCAGAATTGACATATTTTTCTGCTGCACAAACGCAAGCTGGCTTTGACCATAATGAAATTTCTGCCATTCTTTCAAGTTTTTCCCTTTTCACAAAATTTTGACAAAATCCAAGCCTTCCCGAAAGAAAACTTTGATTGAAGCGAAATGCGCGCCACTTCACAGAAATTAAGTTGAAGTCTCGTTGGAATGGAATGAGTTTCAGAGTTGGGAAAATATGGAGTGGCTCTTCTGGATGAATTCAAGTAGGGCAAATATAGCCGAGTAGGACCAAGTATAGCATAGTATAGCATGGTGGGGCTATATGGTATATAGCTTCCGATATATAGTTCCCATTTATGACGTATATGGGAAAACCTTTCCAAAATTTACCACAAAATCTCTAGAGTGGAGAGAGGGAAGAGCTAAAGGCAAAGAAAAAGGAAAGAAAATCTTGTGCTTTCTCCTCAACTTTCCCCAATGGAGGGTAAGGGAAAAGGAAGAAATCTTCGATTATCAAATCTAATAAAAATAATCTTTCATTCTCGTTCATTGGCAAAGACAAGTCGGCTGAACTCATTCTCATCTCTTACTATTTTCCCCACAAACACACAAACACACACGCGTTCACTAATCTTCGATTTTTCTTTCTTACTTTCCTAGAGTCTTAACTTGAGGATTTACGAAGAAATGGCACGGGGAAGAGAGGAAACAAAATTATGTTGGAGCTTACCAGCAATGGAGAGGGGGAAGACATGAAATAATCGCTAGGAAGAACGGATTGACTCGTCATCAATTTTGGTCTTCGCGGTCACTCCCTCCCAGCAACCTCTTGGCCAGCTATGCTGACGTCTCAAAAATCGCTGTTTACAGGCAGGATTTGAGCAAAGTCGCAAACTCGTAACCTCGCTTTAGGTCCGCCTGGAAAAGAGGGAAAATTTGAAAATTAGGTTAAGTTGGCACTGTTTTTAAGCTTGACAAACATATATTCCAAGGCGCATGCGCGTCTTTTCAGGATTCTTGGTGAGATTCAAAATTTATTTTATGATTCAATGATCATGATTATCGAGATGACTGCCAAAATTTTTGTAGAAAATGATTTCGGCGGGGAACTTTCTAGGAGATTGACGAAGATTCCCCCATATTTGACTTTCATTTCCCCCTTCATTCCAACTTTTTTCAGGCTTTTTTAACGGCGTTAAAAAAAACTCAAAATGAAAAAGGCACGGAAAAACTCACGTTTTAAAAATGGCGCATTTTTTAAAGTGTCAATTTACACCCAATTTTAACATGAGTTGGATGAAACTTGAAAGAATTTTATTGAGTTTTACCGGGAAAACTTGAAATTTTGTAGTGCCGCGATTAATACCCGTGCCGTTATCTCTTAATTCAAATAAAAAGTGATGAAAAGAAATTGATTTTCAATTCTAAATCCCTTCTGAAGACTCATGAAATTAAGGATGAATGAGAAGAAGAAGTGGATTGAAGAAATAAATTGCTCCTTTGTCTCCGTGTCTTTTGAGTAAAAAGATGAACGGAATTCAAGTTTTTATGAGAAGTGGATTGATGACGGGGGTTGAAATTGAGTTTAGTTTTTTAAAATCCCGCTCTACATTACATTTAAATTGAAGGGGGCGCGTGACCAAGTTGTTTTTTCATTTGCGCACAAATTGAGTTTGATGGATGGTTCTTCTTCTTGTGTAACTTTCATAGTTCATTTTCCCAGGCAACTCAAACATAACGGGGAAATTCAT
This sequence comes from Anurida granaria, assembly GCA_034694825.1. Classification (NCBI taxonomy): domain Eukaryota; kingdom Metazoa; phylum Arthropoda; class Collembola; order Poduromorpha; family Neanuridae; genus Anurida; species Anurida granaria. The sequence continues at coordinate 4,736 of JAQIWD010001161.1, forward strand.
CTCCAATCAAAATCAGGCTCAATCAAGTGGATCCACTTTCAACCGTTCACCTGTTGGAGGAACATCTTCAAGTGCTCCCTCTTCCCAATCAAATTTGCTTCTTGCCCCCTCTAAACTTGGTGATTAATTCCATGATGTTGCGGAAGTAGGAGTGACAGGGGAGGCGGAGAGGTACAACGGTGACTGAAATGGGAGCAACATGCATCGCAAAAGGTCAAAATCTTGACAGTGACGCATGTTAATCAAACAGAAAACTTATATCGAGTTTATCCCACTTTTCACTGTCAAAAACTCTCCCAAAAATATAAAAATTAACCTTTTGCACTTCGTCTCGAGTCATTCATTTTTCATTCAAAATCATCATGCGGAGAAATTGGGACAAATTTTTTTCACATCAAGATTTGAAGGGAACAAAATTTGAAAAAAAATAAAATAAAATTTTAGAAGTTGTGAAAAATTTTGTTATTTGCGTTTTAATATTTTTGAAGTGAAGAGCCCACAGCGTGGAAGTGACTTTTCGAAATCCCACTTTCGCTGGAAGAGTCTCAACTCGCCCCTGCCTGAAATCGCGTTCCAAATTCACGACTTGGCTCGTTTGACTCAAGTGCCTCGAAGTTATTTCTTTCAGTTTTTCCTTGATTTCTCCCCTTGGGGAAGGGGTGACGAGAAGTTGACTTTTCCGGGTCGTAATTAAGATTAACGACTTTCCAGTTTGAATTCACCCGGGCGACACTTCCTCAAATGAGGGAAAGGCAAAGGAAGGAAGGCGGAAATCAATGAGACAAAAACTTTGAAATTTTTCTCTGATGCGTCTCAAATTGGCAACTTGTCCTTCCTCCCTCAGTCCTCTTGAGGAGGCCAAAGTGTCTTTAGGAATTACAGAAGGAGTCCCTTAACACTTTCCCTTTTACAGTTAGGCGAGGAGAAAGGAGAGGGAAAGTTTGAAAGTCTCCTAATCATCCTCCTTTGCTTGTCTTTCAATTCCTTTGGGAAGAAATAGAATGAGGACGACGCTTCAGCTTTGGAATGCGAGAGGGATAGAGCTCCTTTTAACCCAAGTTTCTGTCTTTCTTCGCAAGGGAAAGCATTAGGGAGTTCTTGTGTTGTAGCTAGTTAATAGCTTAGCCCTATAGTCCCCAATAAACTAAACCTAATACACGAAACTCTATTCAACTCAACACTCTTGCTACGGAGGGAGTTTCAAATAAAACAGTCCCTGGGAACTTGACATTTCCGCATACCATTTGCAGGAAACATAATACCGCCTGACATTTATCCCTGCGTTGGACCTAGGAAGAGGTTCCGCTTGGATAGCAAAACCAGACCAGAATACACACACCACTTTCACCGGGTACAAAATGAATAGCTGACCATATCGAAGTTTGACCAGCTAGGTTCACAGTTGACCATATCGAAGTTTGACCAGCTAGGTTCACAGTTGTCCATATCGAAGTTTGACGAACTACACTCACATGCTGACCATACACAAGTTTGACGAGCTGGGTTCACCAGTTGACCATTCCCAAGCTCGACCACCTCAGTTTGACAGCTCGAACACTTCGTGAACCTCCCTTGTGAACTGATTTAAGGCCTAACCGGTCTATAAAACTGATCCATTTCCAATAGAATGCGGAGGATGATTTCATAATTATGGTCCTGGGATCAATCTCCATTTTTCATCCCAGAATCTAGTTGTTGGCCTCTCCAAAAGTGGTCAAACCAAGATTAAATAGCGGGTAACTGTGAGCATTAACTCACTCAGTTGGGAACCGGGGGCTACTCGCACCACCACCACCACTTCATTAAACTCCTCATAAAGTGAAACAAGGAGCTCCATTATTATAATTCTTTTTATAATTTCCCGCCTCTTTTCCCTCCGAGATTCCAAGGAAGGAGCAAGAAGCAAGGAAGAATCTCAATATTTCCAGCCACGATTCAACTCCACCCTTTTTCCCTCGTCTCATCATCCCTCAATTGCTTCCATTTTTATTGTGCCAAGAACCCTTGTTTATGCGTTTTCAACCCAAATTAGATGAAATCGTTCAAACCGGTTCCGGTAATTCCACAATTTCCATCCCCTGCATTTTTCGTTTAAGAAGAATGGACACTTTATTTGGTTTAATTACTTTGTGGGCTCAATTATTTATTGCCGGGTGGTTTTAACAGAAGAATAAAAGTTTCAGGAAAATGGATGGGGCTAAGGTCAATATTTCCTTTGACAAGGTTATGTAAATGGTTTAATTAAATCTGCCACTCGAATTGTTATGCGTCGTCTCATCTTGCCTCAAGTCCAATCCAACTCGCACTGCTACTTGCATTTTCAGTTGCCCAGATACGAATCTCTGCTCCTCCGTTAAGATTGATACCTCAGAAGTTAATTATTTTACAGGGGGATGATAAATGCCAACTAGTTGTGGCGCTGTTTTTTGAATTTATCCCTCTTCCACCAGGTATTCCATAGATGATGAGGCTCTTTTCTTCCAATTCCTCTTGTAAGTTTAATAAAAGTGGCAGGGCGAGATCTTTTCCAACTTGTTCTTTGGCTCTATCCTGTCTCTTTGTATTTAAAATGACTTGGAAAACAGGTTGGGTGAGATTCGGATGTAGAAGAAGAAAAAGAAGTTTCATCTTCAGATCATCTTTTTTCTTCTTGCATTTCCCTCTTGTTTGTCCTTTGATTTTCTTTAAATTGCAGAACAGAGAAGAACTTTTCTAGTCGGGATAGGAAGGTTGTTATCTTTCATTTGATGGGAGACAGGTGAGTAGGAAACATGCAATGCAATCCCCCCTGCGTGTAGGAGCCAACAACCCCCGTCCAACTGCCCCCATGAAAAAACTCCATTTGACCTCTTGGAATGCTTCTTCCTTCAAAATGATCCTCCATCAATTCCTTCGAAAAAGTGCAGTATCGCAACCAAAATTTGCGCACAAAGACCTCCGAGTGCTGAAATATGCGAGCTATTAAAAATGCAACCCCAACTAAGGCTCACTTTGCCCCGAAATGGGGCTAAAAAGAGACGCCGACACGCGCGGTTTAGAAATTTGCGACCGTTTTCAAAAGTTGGAGCTCCTTTTCTGGAATCATGGTAGTAAAAGGAAGGAAAAGGAGGAAGTGAATTAAAACGTCAAGAGCAGCCCAAAATCCTTAGGGGCACAGCGGGAAATTTAAATTTGGGGAAAAGTGCACGCCGGAAATGCAAGTTGGGAACTTTGTACTTTGATGAAAGGCGGAAAAGTTTTAATTTCGGAAAAGATGAAGTTTTAACTTTCATTTGAGCTCTGATGGATTTTTTTCTCCTCAAATATATTTTTTCGTGGATGTTTCTTGGGTATTGATTTAAAGCTGCCGGCCATGGGACCCCCACCCAAGATATGAGAAAACGAGATTGGAATTTTAGTTACAAAGTCCCAGCACCCAGGAAGGAAGAACGAGGGGGACTTTTCTCCTCGTACTAAAAATTATTTCCACAAACTTTTTCTATTGGACAAAATTTTGGAAGCTTGGCGCTCCCAAAATGGGAATGGGATTGGAAACGGAAAGGAAATCCCATTTTTATGGTTTTCATTAAGGCGGATTTTGTGTATTCAGTTCATGTGGTTCTCCGTAATCCAAATCCGAATCGGCAGAATTGGCGGGGTCCACAAATCAAGACATCAGGGAACACTGCTTTCCAATTTTTCAATTAATTTCGTCTCACTTTGCCCCTTTCTCCTTTTCTTCCTTGGTTCTTGGTTTCTTTTTAGAGGGAAAAGTGATTAATTTCAAAGGTAGGAAAAACTAGACTCCCATACAAATGAGCAACCCACAAAAGTTAAGGTTTCTTTTGATGTTCGTCAACATCCTTTAAATGCCTTTCTTTGACACTTAACTTTCCCATTAGCCCCTTTAAACCCTTTTGAGTTAAGGACCCGGGAAGAGCACAACATCCCATCCGTAATCCACGCCCTCATGATTTCATTAATCCAATGATAATTAGTGGAAACTCGGCCAAAGTTCCACTCACAAAATTTGAATTCACTGAAAACAGCCCGCGCTTTTCTAAATTTGAATTTAATTAAAACTCGCCCTTTTTGTAGCGCAGATTTTTGCGGAGTACTTCGGATGGAGTAATAAAGGCCAACCTTTTCAACCGTCCATCCACTCGTCCATAAATCTCAAATGAAATGTAAAGGTCAGATGCGGGAAGCGTTGGGGAAAAAATGTTTATAACGCAACTCCCTGCATTTTTATAAAAAAAAAAAACAAGAATTGTATAAATGGTAAAGGAGAGCAAACACTACTGAAGCATTTTCTTTTCTTGTGATTTTTTGCAATCACGCAACATCAAAATCTGAGGGATTTTGGAATGTTCTGGCAGAGCACGGAGCCCCCCCCCCCCGCCACATAATGCCCATTTGTGAAAAAACATTAAGAAAAAGAACGCATTTTTGCAATTAAAACCAAGGGTCTTTAATTTACTTTTCGCATTTCAGACATTGATAAGTGAGCCTCGGCCTAAAGTGAGCAGGAGGGCAAAGATGAAAAATTGAGCGTGAAGAATCCTAAACGAAGGGGTGCCATGTGCCATATATGGGCCCTTTCATAATCATCATCAAAAATTCAATACGGAATTGCGAAAAGGCTTGGCAAAATGTTTAGAAATTTATAATCACCAGTTATTAATGATTTCCGTCGACAAAATTATACACGCATGCGCATGTTAAAATAATTTTGGCGCCAAGACAGAGTCATGTTGCCTGTCACCCGTGTTTTGGTTTATGCTTTTGCTGTTCCCATTTGCAAATTGAGGGCAAAAGTTGGGGCCAAATTTGAAGTTGTGTGTCTATGCCACGGCGGCGGGGAAATTTGAAAAGGATTTTTGATTCGACGTCGCAGACTGCACGGTGGCTCAGTGCCAAGTGGGATAAGAAAGACAATGGAAATTCGAATCCCCTAACAACTTTATACCCAAAGCTCCACTCGCTTCCTTAAGGTAGAAAAGTTATGGTGGATCTGCATTTAAATCAATACGTTCTCTTCCGCTGTCTTACTAAAAAATCCCTTTCTTTGCCTTGCCCAACTTTGCCCATCTCCAAAGTTTTTGGCCTCAAGTTTTTAACCACCAAAATTCGAACTTTTCTTTGCTGCAAATTGGAGTCGGAGGGGCACGGATAATTATGACGTCTGAGTTTGGCAGATTCCAGGAAGGTCCTACGCATTACGCATAAGAATTCAATTTCCATGACTGTAATTATTAGAACAAGAAAATGATTCATAGGAATTAGCCTCATCTCCATTCGAATTGCGTGCAAGAAGGAACTACAATCTCTTCTGCATTTTTCAAGAGGAGCTCCATCAGAGCGTCGTTTGCGGAGCCCCGTATTTTGTTTCCTTTGAAAAGTGTTATTGAATTGTATGAAATTAGTAGTTTCCAGGTGGTTTTCTGCATATTTTTGAGGCCTCTGTTCAAATATTGATTGGATCGATGTCGCTTTCCCCCTCATTCAGAGGTGGAATTCAGGTAGGATTAAATCATTGGGAATTACGGAGGGAGGGACCGGACATAACCCCCAAACCCCGAAACCCCCCCCCCCGGAACATCAAATGGGAAACCCAAAAGTGACCTTCAGAATTACCACCATTAGTTCACCCAAGGAACCCATTCATTATCAACGCCCCTCGAAAGGGCTCCCTTTTCCTACATTTTGTACAAAAAAACGAGATGGAGTTCACTTCCCTCAAGGTTCCCTCGTGAGGTCCCTGGTTAGAATGCGGGCCAAGTAACTACACCTGACACGAAAGAATATTTTGACACGCGGAAATCATATCAACACGCACCTCTTTTTATTCTACTGCTGAGAACGGAGGTAAGGAATGGTGCTGGTTTGATTGGTTTGCGAGGGGGCCGTTGATTGGGTGAATTAAATTGCCCGCCAGAAATCTTCATTTGGATTTGGGAAAGGGGGTAATTAAGTTGCCAGAGTTGGGCCTCCCGGGCAGTTTCTGGCGGGAACTAATTGTCTCATCCCAATCAGCAACAGACATACAAGCTTGTCATTCGGTCGCCATCGGTCATGGAAGCTCGACTCTGCCAATTTCCGAATCTGGCCGAACGACGCCGACGGAAAACTTTGTGGGCTTGCTTACTTTTTGGAGAAAGTGAAAGTGGCGGTGGGTGGAGGGCGAAGGAATGGCAGTGGAGCATACAAAATGGGCCTTAATAGCTGAGTGGTTATTAAACTAATTGTATGTTACTGCGGTGGAATAACGTTCGAATGTGCACAAAGTTCTGCGGTGGAGCTAAAATTGTGGCTGCGTGGGCGGATGGGCGGGTGTGGGTGAAACAATCAGTCAAGTTGTCTGTCAACACTTAAGTAGGCACATGGCACAAAACTTCCTTTCACCATTGTTCGCCCACTTTTGGCATACAGAGATGGGCATCTCCTTCAATTCCAATTTCAGTTGAAATAAAGGCGAAGGGACAGCAAAGTGTTGCAAACGGGGATAGGAAGGTTGCGATCGGATTTTCTTCACGCAGAATTCGGTTCAAAGGCCCCCTGTCTCCCTCGTTTCTGCTTCCCTGCGTAGTTTACTTGGAACCCTTAGAAGAACCCCTTAATATTAATATCCTCCAATTTGGAACTGGAGAAAGAGGCACACAAAGGGAAGTGTGTAGGAAATTGGAATAAGGGAAGGAGGTCCCAGCTCATCTGCTAGGGTACGCACGTACCTTCTTCCTTGAAAGCAAACTGGAGTAACTGGAAAACGGAAGAGGAAGTGAAGGGAAGGAGTGAAAAGCATCCCATCTAGACGTCAAATTATTCCACCATTTATTCATCCAATCCCCAATCATCACCATCATCAGGATCTTTACCCAAAAATAGATCCAAATCCTCTAAATATTTCGTTCCCACCACCAAGGAGAGAGACGTCAATTTAGTGACAAGTTGGGCATGACACCGGATTAAAGTTATTGATTTCATCAATCCCACCCAACATTTTGACTTTCTCAAACTCTAGGTTTCAACTGAATCAACTATGGCAGCTTTCTTGGTGTCACCCGAAACAGACATGGGCACATTCAGAATCTAAGGGTCAACGGAGGTGAGCAGAAATGGAACAATTGGGGTGATTAACACTTGGGGAGTTTTCATTATCCTTGAAAACCCTTTACCCACCTGTTCCTACTTGTATTCTATGCAATGTGTAATGAAATAATTCAAATCTTCCCTCCTCTTTTAGGTAGGGAAGGGTGGAGTAGGTGCCCACCTTTTTCAGGTCCGACGTAACAAGGTCAAATAGTCTGGTCATTCCTTCTGTTTGAACAACAAAAACTCTTGAAACATGATCCAGGGGGCTAATTAATAATAATTGCATCCACCTGTCATGCCCAGCTATGTAGGACAAGAATAATACAAAACGGATACAAACGGGTGCCCTTGGAGGAGCCCAATTTGTTGACCTCTTGACATACCCTACAAGTTATGTAAATGGAAGTTACATAAATGTTAAGCTGGAGTCGTAATGTTGTCATTGCTTGCCCAGCCCTATAGGGTGAAAACGCACTTATTTTAATTTAAAAGTTTTACACACCAAAGTCACGATTATGAAAGTGAAACCCACATGCAGTGGTAGAAAAGGAGGAGGGGAGTGGAGAATCCAGTTGTTGGAGATTGAAAATTGTAAACAAACCAAAATGTAAAAGTAGTTTACATTTAAATAAATTTTTCATTATTTTTAAAATTGGACTAAAACGGATTGTCTGAATTCGTCCTTGGTGCATAATTATTTTCTGAATTCGAAATTGGGCCATTTAAGACCCAATTTCAAATTGTTTCCAAAGTTCCCGCCTGGTCGTAAATAAAGTAATTTTCCGCCTACATTCCCTCCGTACAAAACGCTCCATTTAGTATTTCAAGTGGGAAATATGAATTATGACTCATTTTTTTCGCATCTTTAATTTCAGAAACCAAATCTCACTCGTGTAATCCCATCCGACGGCTCTTTTTTCCCACCAAGAAATGTGATACATGAAACTACAAAAACGGAGCTTAGTTTTGGTTCTCGAGAATTGGCGCTCCGAATTCAAATTCCTTCACTTTATGATTACATTAGTACGAGTAACTACAAGTTTATGACTACGCTGAATTTCCAGTTGGTTCCAGCCCTCCAGCGCTGGGGGAATAATAAAGGGTACTTACGTGTCTTGCTGTGTGTTTGTGATTAGGTAATAGTAATGATGGTAAAGAGGGCGGGAAAATTGTCTTCGTCTACCTGTTGGGACGTTATTGGATTTTACAATCCAAATTTACTCGAAACAAAACAACCTCATCATCAGAGGAATCCTCTGTTGTCTTTCTGTTGACTATAAATCCCCCATTCCCTTCGAACCCACAATTACTTTAATTCATTTACCCAAAAGCCATCACATGCCATTTGGATATCTAGCAAAGAAGCGAAAAAAAGTCAATAATATTTGAATTACAACCCAATTTTGGGGAATTTGGAAGGAGGCCTTTGAAATTGCCGTCCCCTCATGCTCCAATGCAGGAATTCCTTTAGTAAATACACAATTTTCAACATTTATTTACGGGAATTGTGTACACTTTCCTAAAATGGGACGCTTTTGTCCTTTTTAAACCAAAAACAACTTATTTAAGGTTACGTTTTAGACATAAAGCGATGCTCAATTTGGGTTTGTTTGATTGGTCAAGAAATATTGGGAATCAAATTCACGGAAAGTATACGTCCTTACTCTGTCCGTCTGTCCGCCTGTCCGTCTCTTTTGCGCTTGAAAGCGACTAATATCTGCGTCATCCATGCCTGCAGCTCCTAATTACAAGTAAGGAAGCGCTGTCTGGATGTTAGTTTAAGAAATAGCCGTTGGGATCGCCCTAGGTCAGTGGTAGGTCAAAGGTCAACTACCTCTAATTCCTAATCAATGTCATTTTGGACGTCACCAAGGTCAGTGACCCATGCCGGATGATTCGACCAAATTTTTTAACCTCGGTTGAGCTTGATTCCTTGTTTTCGAACCGAGTGGGGCATTCGCTTCCGCTACTTTGTTACAACTGTTTCGTGTCGTATTGAGTTGTCGTTGGAACAATTTTGTCTCAAGTTTTAAACGTCTTGCGTTTTGGAATTATGTCATTGGGAACTGCCTGCTAAGAAATTATGCTTGTAAACAC
>JAQIWD010001162.1:0-13897 GCA_034694825.1 Anurida granaria
GAGGATTTCCCAGTGAAATGTATGTAAGAGAAAGTTGGTAGAAGGAAGGGAAGGAATGTTTGAATGAGGAAACGATTTTGGGAGTTTGAGGAAAGATCAAAGGGAATGAAAACCCGTAAATCCGGAGTAGTTGTTCTTCTGAACTGAGAGGGAGCATGGTTGTTAGCCTACGAATGTTGGATGTGTCAGATCCGAGGGAGCAGACGACATTTTACGGCTATCCAAAAATATTTTCATTCTTATCCCCCTGATTTTCATGTCAGAGGGTAACGAATCAAGAAGGTTATGTTGCCCACCACCAATTCGACACCCAAGCGTCGCTTCTTCCTTTTCAGTGTACCTAGTGATCCGAGGCCTTTCCCCTGATGCCCCACTGGAAAAGAAGGGGAATTTTGTTGCAAGGTTAATGGATCCCACCACAAGGAGCGCAACCCAAGATGAGCTCTCACCCAAACCCACCACATTGCGAATCCCCAAGCCAGCCAACCCTTAGCAAATTGAGAGCTACAGATCATTTCCGCATTCACGCCTCATGAGCCAACAGTGAAAGCAATTTCAGTGAAAAGTTCTCTGGAAACGTTCCGTGTGCCTCCATCCGACATGTGCTTCCATTCCAAATTTCATCGACTGATATCCTTCCTACTGTTTTTAAGTGTCCACTCTGGAGCAGCGACTTGGTGGTAAGTGCTTTTTCGTTTTCAGTCCCAGGATTTCATGGATTTCTATTAAATTTTTGCTGAATGTATTACGTTCATTATTCCTCAAATTGACATCTTTTGTCTCCTTCCCCCTTACTCTCAGGCATCTTAGTCAGTATAACCCGAATTCCGTTGGCAATCCAAAACTTCTCTGTTCATTGGTTCCGAATCTTGATTCGAGGCAGAGACGAATGTGCCGGAGGCGTTCGGATGTGATTTGGACAATTGGGGCATCAACAAGGGACGCCATCGCCGAATGCCAATTTCAATTTCAATTCTACAAATGGAACTGCTCTACATTGGAACGTGACTCTTCTGTCTTCGGCAAAAAATTTATTAAAGGTGAGTCAATTACTTTTCATCATCGCAGTGACTTTAATCACATTTTCTGATAATTAACCCAATGACGCAAATGAGGAACTAAATTTCCAGTAACCCAATTTCCCCCTCGCTGGCAATTGGATATTCTTATGCTGCCATGTGCTTGTTCGATTTTCCAGGTGGAACTCCGGAATTGGCCTTTGTCCAGGCCCTTACTGCTGCTAGCGCTGTGCTTGGCGTCTCACGAGCTTGTTCGAGTGGTGCTGCCAATTGTGGCTGCGCTCTCAGTACAATGGTACGCGCCCTAGTTCCAATTTTGTATCATTTATATTTTGTTTTTAAACTTTATTGACCATCTCACTTGTTAGGAGGAAAGTGCATACACTAGCAACGATTTCAAGATGAATGGATGTACAGAAAGCACAAATTTTGCACTTCATTTCGTTCGTCGATTCGGAGATGGAGAAGAAATCAACATGAGCGATCCCAAAGCGAGGATGACAGTTTACAACAATAAGGCCGGAAGAGCTGTAAGTATGAGGAGACGCTTGGGACAACTTCAGCAGAAGAACCGTCTCGTATTTGTCCCCACATTGTTGAATTCCCTTTATTTTTTAAATAGGGATTGGTGAAACAGTCCCTGACGCGCTGTAAGTGTCATGGCCTAAGTGGTTCCTGTACAATGCGAAGCTGTTGGAGAATTCTACCGAATCTGCGAGCACTCGGGACCTCCTTCAAAGGGAAGTACGACGGGGCTATCAAAGTGGATTTTGATCCAAAGGGACAGATGACGCCGGCTTACAATCTTCAAAGGGTACCGACCAGGGCCAACTTGATTTATTTTGAGGACTCTCCGGATGGTTGCGTCCCGGATCACTCAAGAGGTCACTCAATTTCTTTCTTCCGTGAACCGCTTTCTCCAGCATCCAATAATCATTCTAAGGGTTGACATTTTAATTTGTTTGATTGCAGGGCTCTTTGGAACTTCTGAACGACTCTGCAACTCGACCTCAGAGGGTATTGACTCCTGTGATTTCTTGTGTTGTGGAAATGGTTATACGACAACCCGAGTATCCATCACCTACAAATGCGAATGCATTTTTCTGTGGTTAGTAGTTTCCTTCCTATCCATTTCCGCCCAGAGAAAGCAAACGTTTCTTATTCATTTCTTTATATTGACTCTTTCTCAGGTGTTGTGAGGTTAAGTGCAAGATGTGTCAGGAATGGAAAGCAGTTTCCCGGTGTAAGAAAAGGATGGAGAAAGTGGAGAAGAAGGATGGAGGTCCATTTCTCGACGCTACTACCGCCAATGACAATGGACACTCGAACCTCAGCTCCGGAGGCTATGAGGAAAATAGGTGGGGCGAGAAGGAATCAACGATTCCATCGGTGGTAGACTTTCTTGATGCCCCTCCAGAACCCGCCAACCCCCAACCCACCTCGGACTCGTTACTTCAAGAACGGAGTCCCAGCATTAAAGCCATGGATGACTCTGTAGCTTCCTCCAGCGGACATAAAGGACACAGGCGTTGGAACGTCCTCTACTAATCTGTCTCCACTAGAATATATAAATGCAAGTTACGAAGTTGCCATAAACCACGAGAATTTCTAGATTTGTTAACTTTGAACTCTGACAGAATCTGAACTCCGAAAGACGGATAATTGGGAGAGAGTGTTAAACATTTATTTGACTGCTCTAACAAGTGTAACTTGTCTAGTCTGAATGTGACAGTGAAAGCAAAGATTTTTTTTAAACATTATTAGCTTAAGTTCTGTCCGAATTCATGAATTGTATAGGATTGTAAGACAATGATTTCCAACAATTCACAATTTTCTACACGTTTATACGATGGAATTTCATAATAAAAAATTAATTAATTATATATACGTATATATTTATAAGATTTCCTTAAAACTTCAAACTTTTTGATGAAAGCGTCCTCACCGATATTGCGGTGCGGCACGAGTTAAAGAAATTAGGTTAGCCTTTAAGGAATGCTCCAGCACAGTCAGTCAGCCGATGTTGATATCGTAATACATAGCGATCGTATATATAGCTATCGTAATACTTTCACGTTGTCCGTGTACCCCGTACCGTTCTTGAATCCCAAGGTACAGATTTGACCCGTCAGTATATAAGTTGTGACAGAAAGTTGGCCCCACGATTGAACCAAACTGCGAAGAACAAAAACGAGGAACAAGTCAGAAAGTCTCAATGCAGTAACCAGCGACACAAATGGACGTCATGATTCATCCGTTTCATTCATTCATTCGCGCATGTGAACGGAAAAAGTTCTTGAAGCGTGTTGTTGGCTCGATTGACCACGTTTTTATTCGGCAGTATCCTAGAATGTCTCCTTCCTTTTTTACTTCTGCCAGAGCCCAACTGGGATGAGTCTCTTACTCATGTTAGTTGAGCTCTGCTTCTGCCCACCTCCCGGCGAAAAGGACGTAAGCAAAGAGGAAATAAAATAAAACTTTGACATGTATCAAATTTAAGTAAATTGTAAAAGTTTTTTGGTTAGGTTAAATGTGTTTGGAAGGGGAAAACAGAGAGAATTGACTAGTGTAAACTTAACAAGGGATTCTAATAGTTAAAAATAACAAATCACAAGGGGAAGAAATAATCCAAAATCCTATTCCAGGATTCCTTATAAAAAATAAAGGATTTTATACGAGTAGATTGCTTTGACATGAGATTGGAGAATAAAAAATTAAACTAGAAATGGAGTTTAGCCAAATTATTTCAATTATTTCAAGCTAATACATAATAATAGTTGGTCACAGGGCAAACCCGTGCAAAGCCCCCTACAATGAAATCTCAGTTTAACTTCGTCCCCTAATCCTACCTGACACCTCACGACATGATCTAATTGTGCAAAAATCAGTCAATTTGAAAAAAAAAAAAAAAAACCTGCTTGTTGTGTGCTTGTGACGAATTGGTTTTTGTAGTTGCTCTTCTCGGTGCCTCTGGACGTAGAATTAATTACGACGCAGAGTTAATTAAGAGCTATAAACATGGATATTGTAGGTACGAGGACATAAATAGGTTATTCCAAACTTTAACGTTACTGCAAGGAGTCGAGAACCTTTGCCACATATCACAATCTTAACTCTAAACAAATTATTTCTTTGGATGTGATGATCTTAATACTGGTGGAGATTACCCATTCCTCGCTGTCAACTCCAAATTAAAACAACTTTGGAATTAAAAAAGGAAAATGTTAAATTAGGTACGATTAAGCGTGGAATCTTTGAGCTTAGAATGGAAGAAACTCAATATTTAGGTGGATCCTTCTACACAATGGTACTTGAGGAAATTCGGAAAATAAAAGAATTCGGATCAGGACCTTTGGGTCTATCAAATTCCTACCTCATAAACTTGAACTGAATGATGCAAATGAATAAAATGGAAGAAAAGGTTTGCAAGATTTTAGGCGGAATTAGCGTTTCTTCCATAATTGTGTGCGTTGTTACGGTTTGAATTTCTCAGACGCGAGAGAGCATGTGGGTTAAGCTTGATGGCAAGAGAGCCTCAACCTTGTCCAGAACATAAACAATTGGTAAAGATAACCATCCAACTCCCTGTAATTAAAACCAATGTTAAAACTTAATTAGAACTTCGGAACTTTAATTTTTCAAACGGTTTGGCATTTACCGTCTTTGCAATGACTGCCATATGATCCGGGTATTGGTGCGTCAGAAAAGCAATGATAGCTGTGAAAGTACATAATCCTGCAGTAAACATGATGAAGAAGGGTGTCTCACGTTCTGGAAAAACGCTTACTTCATGATGCGCTGAAAAATCGGTAACAAAAAAGTCCCTAGAATCAGGGCACGGATTGAATTCTGAGAATATCTCATACTTGGAAGAATTTCTCGATCCGGGCACTCTGTGCATGGCGGATAAGGGAAGAAGAGGTTTCCCTTTTCCAGTGGTCGTGGGATCGACGCAAAAGTACCCTCCCAAGTGCAAGCAAGGAGCTGAAGTGCTCCATCAACTCTTTTCCAATGTGGTAGGTGGAAGAATGCATAGGCAACGGCTTCTGAGTCGCCACGTTTCAACAGATGCTCAGGTGGGAACACCATGGACTTCAGTTCAAGTAAATACTATGGACAAAATGAAATAAACTTTACATTTTCATGTTAACTTAACGCGTAAGCGTAGCCAGCGGGATACGTAAGGTTTACGTATCCCGCCGGCTACGGCGTAAGCAAGTAATGTCGCCGTGTAATTACCTTAGGAACATGAGGATTGTACTCGACTGCTCGATGAATGGCTTCAATCGCCGTCATTTCACCGGAACTGAGACTCCTCTTGATAAGTCCTGATTCCCCTACGAACCTTCCCACCAAGAAAATGAAAATTAGTGTTGGAAGTCGAGGTTGAACTATGAAGGTCACAGAGAATCCTCATGCATACTTTTCAGATACTTGGCGAACTTTGAGTAAAGCGGAAGTGTAGCAGAGAGCTGCGGATCGAGGAACAGACCCATCATCATATTTTGCAAGCACAGCCTGCACGTCAGCATAGGCTTGCATTTCCAGCAATCCTTCCAGCAGATTTTCATGTACATGTAGAACACCCATAATTGGTTGAACTTCTTTTGTCAACTGAAACAAAGTGCAAGGAAAACAATAACTTACCGCATCCTAGTATTCATACCTCTCGGGGGTATTTCTATTAACAACTTACATCTCTAAACATTTTCACGGCCTCCTTCAGCCTCCCTAGTCGCCTCGCACACATGGCTAAGCGTCGCTTGATGTAAATGAGAACGTTTACATCTCGTCCTGGAAAGAAAGGTAAGAACTTAAATTAACCTCTATTTAGCTCCTCTATTTCGATCTCAATGTGAAACTTCTTACGATGAAGACTGTCTGTGATAGGCCCGTGAAAAAGATTCATCTGTGACTTCTTCAGATTACTTTCCGCTGCTTTTAGAGCCGTTTTCAGTAGCTTCTCACTGTCTGCTATTGTTGTCGCCTCTTCCTCGCCTAAAAAAATACAAACAATTAACATATAATGTATAATGTATAATGTTGGAGAGGCCTATGAAGTGCAGCCAACCACTTCACCAATGGTCACCAATTACTGTGAACACCTGTCCCGCGTTTATTAGGGAATGAACCACCGGACAACCTCATAAACATTGGTCTGAAAGTTGCACTTGGTGGCGATGTCCATAGCGCCTACACCCAGTAAGTGTACATTTAACTTAAGATGGAATTTAGTCTGAGCTGTTAAAACATTTACTCTGTATTATAGTGACGACACTTTCACGTCTGGACCCCTCTACCAAACGCCACTAACTGATGCAGAACGGAAGCTTGGGTTGACGATCAATACCACTAGCCCAAAGAGCCTCTGGACCCTTGACCAATCAGCCCTGCATAAGATGATGGAGGAGGATTGTCGTCGGATGGAGTCGTTGGGAATCATAGCCCTCATGATTGCAGAAATGAAAGGACAAGTTCGTAACCAACATCCAATCATGCGATCCAACAAGTGGTATGAACACCTCCATACCACAGGGACAAACGATATTCCGTTTGTTCAAAATGTTTTCAATTCTTAACAGGACGACTTCTTTCAATTAATGTTTCGCCATTGAATGATTTGACTTTCAATGATGGATTGTTTCATTCAATAAAGCGACAAAAGAGTTCTGTTTCTTACCCAAGAGGACATAGGCAGTTGCGCAGTCCGAGTTTTTTTCAATTGCAGCCTTTGCTCCCTTTATCCGTTCCTGAGTATTTCTTTCTCTCCAGGCCGTTTGCATTACTAGGCAAAACATAATTTTTAACCTTAGTTTCAGGAGTTAACAAACCTGAACCTAGACCTATAATTATTTGATTTAAGTGCAAACATTACTTGCATATTCCGGCTTGCTCGAGTCACTATCACAAGTGAAGAATGTTTGATGATCTTGAGCGGACAGATTCATATCGTAGAATGTTAGTGGTTCCCGCTTTGTTGAGTTAAAGTACCGCACATACTCAGCTCCACGGAAGAGATTCAATGGATTTCTCCATACTTTACATTCTAGTTGTGGAAAGAAAAAGTTAACTTTAGCTTCTTAACTTCCCAGTCCAAATTAGCTCACCGGAAGAATTCGTTTGATTTTGATTATTAGTCGTGCTCCCCGCTGCGCCGGTTAATTCCCCATTGGCTGGTGAGTAATCCGGTGGTCCAAGTAATGGACCAAGGTGGTTCAAAGAGACTTGTTCAATGAATGAAGTCCCATACTTTCGATAATACCACCACTCAAAAATCTAAAAACAAAATTATCGAATTTAAGTTCATGTATGGACGTTTTGACAGGCACCAGGCATCGGCATCACTTACGAGTATGAGTCCAGAGATTAAAGATGAAGTGCCGGTCAGGGCGACATAAAACTTTGGAGTTAGAGTACTTAGGAACATGGTAGCTAAAAGAGGCAAAAATGGACCAATTAGTGAATCCGCGTGACATGACATGTCAATATGTAATTAATGAATTTATAAAAATATCCTTACCCATTCCTATATTCTCGGAAATCTTCAAGGGTCCTCGTAAGTAGTAAATAAGGAAGACAACAAGTAGAAACCAAATTGCCCACAAATACGTCCAAGACCAAACTATCCAATTCTTGAAATTACGCAAATGGATTAAAATCATTGCTGTTGCCAAAACAAATTGGCATTTCTAGCAGTAGGACGAGACGACGCGTAGCTCCGTACTGTCAGTCGTGTCTCTGTCACTCAGGGGGTCAAGACAAGTCCAAATGCGGTGAATAGAGTTGAAGCAACCTGTCACACCGATGACACCGAGAGAGAGACAATCAATTAAGTCGGTAACTTGTGCCAAGAATTAAAAGGGAAAACAATGAACACATTTTACAATCTGTCTTCTCTCTTCCACTTTTCATGTTTACGAGACGCCAAAAGCAAGTTGAGACTTGCACAAACAGATGGAGCAATTCCCAATAAATGCACATGCACAATAATCAATGCATTTAATTTGATTATACACAAAATCCATTATTTTATATACGTTTTTTAACTCAAAAATTAATTGTGATTAAAACAAAAATTAATTCCACAACCATTGCACTACAAATTGATTTGACCCGGCTCGCAATCATTTCAAGGTTCATGGAGAAGAAAAATCATCAGACTTTACTTCTTTCCTTGTAAGTTAGTGCAAAAATATTTAATTTGATTATTTAATTATTATTCGAAGTACGTAAAGGAGCAGCAACTTATTTTACAGCGTTAATATTTTTCAATGTTTTAATTTTCGATTTTTTTTTAAATTCTTTTTTTCTCAATATATTTTTTTAAATCGAATCTCCTATTTTTATGAAACTTAATTTTTTTTTTTTTTAATTTAATTAAATTTTAGCCTAAATTTCGATAAACGGTTCAAACGGTTTTCGTTAGAATAAGAGTATGCATTTGTTATTAGTCATTTACTGTAATGAATTTTAAATTCCTTTGAATTTGGATCGTGTGGGATGCTGGATTTGGAGTCTGATATGTTATTGTCTTTTTGTTTTTTTAATTCAACTTGTTTAGACTGGAGGCGTCTGGAGGTGAGTGATGGGAATGTGATATTCAATCCCAGAGGCATTACTTTTTGCGATCCCGTTTTTAGCAAAGAGCCAAAGGGATGGGGGATGATGGTGATGGAGTTTAGTCTAGAAGTGTTCCATAAACCATTGGCATTAGAATTTGCAAACCAGACCAACACCCGTTGTTGCAAAAATAATTTAGGAGAGGATACTTGATTCCAAAGGTAAATGAAATGTGATTAATCGAGTCCACGCAGAACACCAACAAAGACTTTTAGCAGTTAGCAAGGGATTGTAGTAAAATAAGAAGTTTTTGGGGAACTTCCTTCCACGACACATCAAACATCATTTCCAGTCTCTTCAAAATACAACGACGACGGAAGCTTGGACAATCCTGAGAACTTTAGTATTGGAGGAGACGCACAAGGAATTGCAACCACCAAGGAAATTGCAATTGAAATTTCAAACCCTCTTCCGCATCTTCTCTTTTCTACCGTCAGCACTTTACGCAAAAAGGTAAGTGGACAGTGGGAGAAGCTTGGCTTCAAGTTCCAAAAATAGTTTTAAAAAATCCATGGTTATTACAACATTTTGATTTAAAACTGATACTAACAACTACTCCTTGATAGAAATACTTTAAGAGACAATTTTAGGAAAGGGGGAAATTGGATGAGACTGACAAGGTCAGCTTAAGACCTGAAGGACGCACGCTATCCTAAAGTATCCCACTGACAAACAAAGTTATTATTTTGTATTTGAGCAAAGGTGTGGATTATTTTAGAGGTTAGAATACAATTTATTACCGGATAATATCCTTTAAACCTGCTCCCCAACCTTGACCTTGGAATGTTGCAGTTGCTTTGCAGCAACGCGCCCACCATTTTTATTGCATTCTCAAACAATGGTTGAGTAAGGAATAAGTTGGGGTTGAGCAGAAAGCATGGATTGTCAATTATTCTGGGAAGTCGTTACATTGTAGAAGCGGTGATTAATTTGCGATTTTTATTATTGGAGGTTTGTTTATATTAATTTGCAAGCTCATCACCACCACCACCACCACCACCACCACCGGCAAGCGTCGCAAGAATACTTGCGTACTCGAATGTAAATTGTTTCCAGGTTGACACAGACATGAGCATCATTCTGGGGATAAATCTACGACGATGCGACGGGGCTGGAACCTTGTGATTGTTTAGGGTACTTTTGATGATAATTGTGATGCAAGACTTTCAATTTCTTCTCCAATAATGCAGACTGATAATATTTCTGGAAGATGCGCTGCTACTGGAGGTCTTTTTTTTTTATTCCAGCTTCAAAATCTGGTTGATTATGAGAATGAGCCGCTGTTTTACGTTTATCTCCGTCGTGCAACCAGTTGACTTGCGTTGATTATTTTGTCTGAAGATGAATATAAATTGAGTCGGAAGATGCAGTAAGTGTGCTATGGGTCACTTAACTAGAACTCTACATTTCAGCGTTATCATCATTTACTATTTATATGTAGGGGATTTCTTATTTATGTTAGTTCCTTAGGTTAATTTACGCATGTCTCAATCAGATTCGACCAAATTGTTATTCCACCACCCATAACATGAGTTTTAATATGCAAATTTTGATTGTTCTTCCAGGAAGTGGGAAAATGAGCGAATTTGCTGGATACGTCCTACCTGGGCTCATCTTCTTATTCTTTGGTCTCAAATGGACAATTGAGGCAATTCGTGAACGGAACCCGGCGGATGGTAGAGGATCCGCAAGATTTAGAAGTATGAGACGAAAGCTTTTGTGTTGTCGAGTCAATGGACTCCCTGCCGAAGGGATTATCAAGCTCACCATCACTGGTTTTGGAATGGGAGCATCTCTGATCGCTGCATATCCAAACGGGCAACTCCAGAGAATGAGTGACATCTTGTATGCAACGATTTACTTATTTTTCGCCATTTCCGGCTTGGTTGACGTCCTAGTTTTTTATCGACCCCAGTCAATGCCCCTTGGAATCGAGAGCATCGCCCTCTCCCTGAGCTTCATCATTGAGGGTCTCATGTTCCACCTCCACCTTAGCCAGCAGTCCTTCATGATCCAGCATGTCCACATTCTTCTGGTCTACACAATTTACGCATCCGCATTTGTCCTTCTAGTCGAAGTCGTCTATCCAGAGTATCCAGAAACAATTGCGAAGCTTGTGAGGGGATTCCTGACACTCCTTCACGGGAGTTGGTACGTCCAGACTGGATTTATTATCGACAATCCATTTAGGAAGACCCCAACTACATGGGGTACCAGCTACGAATACAACAATGCAATTGTTGGAATCTCACTCACATTTGCCTGGCATTCCGCCACCATTTTTGTTGTCTTACTCATCCTCCTGGTCGTTCTGAGAAGAAATCGGAGCAATTCTGATACCGGGATTTCACCCGGTTGTGGAAGTGGAGCATCTGAAGCGCAGCCTGCAATCGCATCTGGTCACATGTGCCCCTACTGCCATCGGAATGGAAATGAAAATAACACTCCAAACAATGTCTGAATTTCTGACTTATCTTTTTCAAGGGCTTTAATTGTTCTCATAGCATAATGTTGCCAGAACTGGCAGGCAGTCCGCCATCCTCACAAGACGCTCATCTCTCTCACTTACAATGAAAATTTGTATCCTAAAAACGAGTCCAGTCTCCATTTGCATTAAGTTCCTATTAATTTACTTTCTATTATTTATTATTATTACGGAAAAAAAATGTTCTCCTCACTCTTCATCTCCTTTTTGAGAAATGGAAGGAAGGAGTGAAGTTTGTATTTATTTAGTAACTAAAATATATTAAATGGGGGTCTGACTTTTATATTTATTTATAAATAAATATGTGCAATAAACTAAATTTGTCAGGTTAGGGCTCACTGCCATCTACCAGCCATTACAATTTTCAATTAAGCGTTCCTTGAACATCAAGTGTAAAAGTAACAACAAAACCATGGAGTTTTACTCAGAATTGCCATAGGTATTCCATTGTTAAAAAAATCCTGAGAAAAAGTTCTGATGGAAGGTTTATTTAGACATTACATGGGGATGAGAATAATGATAGAATATGGTATGATCGAAAAGCGTCCCCGTTTTCCCACGGTGGTGGAGCTTAAGATGCAAAATTAAACTGTTGCATTATCCCATCCAGTGGGATAGAAAGACTTCGCCATAGAGTTCTGTGATCCAGCACAAGTCGTCCAACGGTGGATATGCTCCTGCGTAAGGTTCCTGTGCAGTATCAATTACTTTTGGAAAAAGAATGGAAAGTGTTTTCTAAATTAATGCATTTTTTTTAAAGTTTCTGTTCCAAATTGAACGCTTTGAAATAAAATGGACTTTTGTTCTTAGATTGATTTTCCAGTTTGATTTTTAATGCCCTTTTCTTGTGTTAGAACTTGAAGGGACTAAAGAGACATCGAAAGGAGAGATCAAAGGTCATCAGACGAAATGATGATTTCCATCCTATGAGGTTAAATGGAGGAAGGAAAGGATGCGCTGCTGGAATGAATTCACGCCAAGGGTGAAAAGGAGATCAAGTGATCTCAGATCGCTGTCTTCCCTCACAGTTCCCATCCACATCTCATCACCATCTCTACCTCAGATCTTTTTCTGGAAATCACTTGGGCCTTATTGTCTCGTTCCGTATTCCTGTATCCCTTAGTAAGGGGTTGAAGCGTCGGGTCATCCACCTCAACGCACCTGAGCTCATCGCTCCGTTTCAAGCTGTAAGGAATTTAAGAATTTAATTTATAAAAGTGAATTAAGTTGTTAGTATTTGCTCTGGGATTTGGACGAAACGGATGGATTGAACAGTTGATTTCTGTAGGCAATTCGAATTTGGCGTCTGAGCTCAGAATAAAGGTCAAACTTTTTACTATTAAGCTAGTTAGGTTAGGTTATACTAAGGTACTTAGGTTATACTAACTTCATCAATTGCCTTATACCAACACCATACAAATTCTATAACCAAAACAGTCTGTTCCGCACCCATTTTGAAGATTTTCTCTGCATAGAATTTAGGTTATTTGGAAGCATTTTAAATTACCGTAGATGTTCTAGTAATAGGCAGCGTTGAGTATTAAATTTACTACTCCTCTGATAGCTTACAATTTTGAAAATTGCTGCTTGAGGGAAGGAATGCTAGAAGTCTAAGTCATGTTCTATCGAAAGCATGGGTACAAAGGTCTTGCTTAAAAAATAGTTTGACAATGACCTAATGAATGCAAAGCATGCAGGGTCTTGAAAATCAGGTTCAAAGCAAGCAAAATGACGCAACAATAACTTCTTGAACGCGTCCACGGTACGAAGAGAAATACTTTGCTTCCGTTGGTCTCAGATCATGAAAAACCTAAATCCAAAACCACTTTGTCGAGCTTAGCCTTAATAATTTCTTGGAGAATGCTTCCGTTTTTGATTCCATGAAAAGTTTTTTCTCACTCTATAAATTTTTTCATTGTTTGTCAAGTGGCGAGACAAGAAAGTTGATTGTCAACTGGATGGATCAGTTTCTCAGACGGTAGAAATCAAGCGGTATGATTTAGGAATTGATTTCCAGTCTTCTCGTTGAGTCATGGATGCTCTTGTTACAATGTGAATTTAAACTTAAAGTGTCGCCTTACTTGGTAAAGCAAAGAGTCAATTGAAATAGAGATCAAGGTCCTGCTTACAAGAATCCCAACCTAGTGACCTTTGATCTTAAGTCTTGGCCTGACTCATTTTCGTCCTTCAATTCTTATCTTATACAATTATAGGTTTTCTTGAAAAAAATAATAATGTCGATATAAATACTAAGAAACCCACGCAGTCAGGGAATCCTATTTGGTACAAAGGCAAATGTTGTTAGAAAATTCAATTCTTGTCAATTTAAACGTCCCGACAGGTGAAATTAGACAGGACCAGGAAATATTTTGGCACCTCTGAAAGATCACCTTGAGGAAAGGGGAGAAAATTTTATACTTTCTGCAAATAATCTCCTTAGGTCGGCTGGGATTGGATGATCCTTAACCTTATTTCACAGTTGCTAATAAGAAAGTTTACTTTGAAACTACGAAATGGCTGCACCTACCCAAAGAAATAAAACAAAGCTACACCGCACGAATCTCCAAATGAAATCATTTCATACTTTTACGCTTCAATCATGATGAAGCTCTTGGAAACGTAATTGGTTCAAAGCCCACGCTTACTTTTTAACCACGAATCTACGTAGTAGAGAAAGTGGTTTATGGAATTGATAGAACGGGAGATCAGCGGATAGAGACGCCGGTTTCCTGCATTTGAAACATCATGGGTCTCATGACCTCATCCTCGACTG
>JAQIWD010001163.1:0-13891 GCA_034694825.1 Anurida granaria
TCCAAGTGACCGAGAAGGATTGAGGGGGCGTTTTTTATGAACATGCTATTTTCCTTGTTCTGAGATTGCCCACAGTGGGAGGAAAGGAACCCATACCCATGTCTTTGTTCATGGTACCCCTCCTGCCTCCTGCCCTGCCCATGCCCGCCCGTGTTTGCATCATCCGATTCACATAAAAAAGGCTAAACCAACTAAACTACACGGAAACAGACGAAGCAGAGTAATAGTTGGCGGAGCAATGAAAGAAAAAGAGTTCTGCGCGGACAAGACTGCTCAAGAAGTCTCAAATTTTCTTCGTTTCAGACATATTATTATTATCTTTGGCAAAAAATTTAGTTTAAAAAAATAAACAACTTGTTGATTGATTGATTACAGGGCGAGTACATTACAAAGACATTACAAAAGGTTTAATAGAGGTCCCGTGATTCTTTGAGATGTAAGCGCTATGATTGATTCTCAACAAACTGGCTGATTTCAGAGAAAAAACACACGATAAAGCTAAAGCTCTTGCCTAATTAATACTAATTAAAACTATTATAATCTGCCAATTATACAAACACATCTGCGCTTTTTTTTTATATAGGACTAGTTAGGCTAGTTAGGAACAAAATCCTCAACCCTCCTAAGAACTCTCTGGCCTCACCCTCATTGTTGTAATGAACTTTTGCCATAGGGTCAACTTTGCATCTCAATTTCCTGAAGTCAGGGGATGTAAAGAACTTCAAGATCCTGAGCTCAGGAATTAAATAACCTCAAGATCTTGAATCAAAAATAATTTTTTTTAAATAAATAAGTGTCCTGCTACTCCTGAGTCAGGATTCCTGAGAACAAAAGCAACTTCAGGATTCGTGGAAAGAGTGGGGAGATGGATCGCTCCACTACTCCACAGTGTTGCCACACTGTTCTACCAATGAAACAAATCCCTCTTCCGCTTCTCCACAACAATTACCGGAATCAGCATTAGCGCTGCTACTAAGGCCCCGTTTAGCATTTAGTAATTAACGTCTTAATTAGTACCACAAGTGGCGAGGGAGTCTTTGCGCGTCGTCCAGGAGTTTCAAGTGAGTCAGTTTAACTTTTAAAAAAGACGCAACAGCTTTAGGTCATCCCAAGGACATCCAATTAATTGAATCAATCTTTATTTTTAGATGAGCAGTATCTCCACTTGTTTCTGAGGCACAACTGATCACTTTAGCATCCAATTATGGCCAAGCAGTTAGAACGAGCACAATAAGGACCACATGTAAGCTCATTTCCTTGCTAATCTCGAAGCGTTGTACCGGCATTAATCATTGCACTCATTTGATCCTTAATCCTGTCTAGACGTGAGATTGCCTCCAGGATGATCATTGACCGCTTATACTTATCGTCTTGTCTTGAGTGATGCAGTGTTGCTAGGGATTCCAATTTCAGACGACGCCATTGCTGGTATTTTGAACGTCAAGTCTTCGGTCCTCCGCACATTCGCCAAAAGGCTTGCGTGCCTTTCCGTACATGCCGCTATATTTCTCCTTGGTGCGTCTGTTTCAATCCCACGTCTCGATTTACTTCCTCCGCTCTGACATAGAGGCAGTGGGAGGTCTTGAAAGGCATGATGGTGTCCTGAAGTCAGCGTTGGAGACGAGTCTAAATTGTGAGTTGAGTCCCGAAGCCTGGCTCAAGGTCTCCCTTCCAGCACAAGATTGGGGTTTGGGAATTAGACATGCGGTGGATATGGCGATACCATGTTCCTTATTGTCCAGCCAGTGTGCTCCATCTCGTCCAATCTATCCTGCCTTCTCACCTCCGAGATCACGACAATGCCATCGACGATGGTCTCAGCTTGCGCCACAGTTTGCTAGTACCTGAAGAGTGCAACGTGAGTGGAAGAAACCTGTGATCGAGATGACAATCAACGCTCTCAACTTCCAAGCGGTCAACGACCAACCCACAACGGTACTAGACCCTAAAAACGCGTCATGGAGTAGGTGCATTGTTGGCAAGGTGCTCTCTTCCAATTTTTTAACCTAACCTAACCAACATCTGGCAACACCACGAAATGTGTTGAAAAAGTTGCATGAGAAAAAGAGGCAAAAACTAACAAATAGGGAGTGTACGTCACCTCCGTGACGCAACTTTAGGGTCTTCTCACCACCGCTCGTTTTTTGGCCCTCCGTCAGCCTGGAGCTGGAAATTGGCTCAACGCACTTCCTACTGCCCAACTTGGGTCCGTGTTGGACAACGAATGCTTCCGAGTTATCTGTGCTCTTCGACCTCGAGGATCTGTTTGCCAGACCCATCGGTGCCCTCGGGGAGAGGAGGTTGACCAGTTGGGTCAACACGGTCTCAAGTGCAAGAAATCCCGGGGCCGGTTGTCTCGCCATGCAGCAGTCAATGATATCATCTCTCTTGCTCTCCTCACGGCGGACGAGCCGAATATTCGTGAACCACCCGGCTGTTCCCGTGCGGATGGAAAGAAACCAGACAATTACGCCAGTGATGCCCATCAGGCTCAAATGATCCAATTTATTGGCGAACCGGTTGCTAAAATGCATTAAGATTGAGAGCTCAAATGAATCATGATTTGATTTGCCAGCGGCTGGTAATTTGCTCTAAATTAGATTCGCTATTTAAAACGGTCAAAGCGTTTCAACATGTGTCCCTCATGTCATTGAACCTAAATCATAATAAAACGACGCGCGACTAACAATTTACAAGGAAGATATTATTAAGTCCTAATCTTCCTTCGATTCGTGTAATTCTGCTGGCCCTCCATGTCCACATGCTCTCCATTATAATCCACCCCACCAGCTGATTCGTTGGGTATTGGAAATTCATCCTTGACTCCCGACAGTATCCCAGCAACGCGCTTGCTCGCTTGCTGTATTAATAGTAAATTGATTTTCCAGGGCAGTGAACGTGAAGGGTCCATGGTAAGGTGTTACGGTAACGAATTTACCTTTGGTCGTTGGCACGTTCGTGCAAATGCATCGTCGTGATTGGAAGTTAGACTAATCAGCTGGGCATCCATTGTGAGCTGATAAACATGCTGGAACCTACACAAGAAAATTAAAGGTAAATTGAGTGCCCTGAGCACACTACTAGCACTGCAGAGCCCCTGGAAACAGTCAGGCCTTGTAATGTAGTTTCAGGATGCTCTAAAGGCACTGGCTACAGAACGCCCAGTTACAGTTCACTGGATACCTGCGCATAGCGGCTACACAGGGAATGAAATGAACTGGGCGACTCGATAGCCAAGTGGGCGACGGAAGCTAATGTAATTGCGCCGAAAAATTGAGTGCCTAGGGTAGTTCCAGTAAATCACCCCAAGTTAAATTACATGGGAATTAACTTGCACTTGTGTCCAGTGTGACGCAACGGATAGTAAAAAGTATGACAGCCAGCGCTCTACTCCACTGGACCATGGTGTCAGCTTAGTGCACATGCCAACATTAGTCGTACTATTACTGCCGTTCGCCGCCCGCGTTGACTCTACCCCTCGAGAGACTAACCAGAGAAGTAAGGGGAAGGGAGCACCGTTTTTCAGCCCGGGGTCGTATGCGTCGTATCTCCTCAACTCATTTACCTATTCTCCTCCTTATCTTATCAACTCTGATCACGTCGTGCTCAGCTGATGGGAGGACGCAAATGGGAATGGGATGCTCACTCGCATGTTGTGAACCGAAGTAAGGGATTCGTCCTATCTTCCACCAAAGAAAAGAACGCCGCGAACGGGGATAGATACCACGTATCTTATGTGACGCAACTGACAGTAAAAAGTTTTACAGCCAGTGCTTTATTCCTCTGGGCCATGGCGTCAGCTTAGTGCACATGCTAACATTAGTCGTACAATTACTGCCGTTCGCCACATATGTGACGATCATTGAGATCCGCTTGTATACTTTTGTGTGGTTCCCATGTCAGAGGGAGGGGTAACAACATCTAAACCATTCCAGCCTAAACTAGGAATACTAGGTCAATGTCAATCAGGCACAGTTACATTAAAACTTCCCTATTTCAATGACAGCAGGATTAACTGGTCTGGTTCTGAGGACGACTAGTAAACTGCTCCTCCACGTACTACGTTGATGAAGGGTCAATTGAGTAGTGGGGCAATAACCTGGTCCCTCCTATACAAAGGAATAGGCTGTCAATTGAGGGCCATAAGGAGTGATGTCCAGTGTTGTCAGTACGAAATTAACTTATGGTTGGTCATGGGCACGCACATGCAAACTGCCATAATCTGACA
Source organism: Anurida granaria (assembly GCA_034694825.1). NCBI lineage: Eukaryota > Metazoa > Arthropoda > Collembola > Poduromorpha > Neanuridae > Anurida > Anurida granaria. The sequence continues at coordinate 4,229 of JAQIWD010001163.1, forward strand.
CAACCGCTGAGCCGGCCATCAAGAGCAAGATGATAAACTGCTCCGAATAAAACAAAGATCAAAGATTATTCAATTAATTGGATGTGTTCGCATGACATGACATTAAACTAAGACTACTAAATTAGACATTATGCCAACTCACCTGGAACTCCTGGGGCAGGAGTAAACTGCTCGAGGACACTAATTAAATGCTAAATCTAAAACGGTGGCTACGTAAACGCGCGACTAACGCCTCCTGTAGCGTGAGTATAAAATGCACAATTAATTGGCTTCAGCATGCAACAGAACAGTGTGGCAACAGTGGATGGATGTGCAGATGGGAAGGCACCAACTCTTTTCACAAATCCTGAAGTTATTTTTCTCCTGGCATGGCATCATGCATGGTCCTGAAGTTTTAAAATAATTCCTGACAACGATTCTGAGATTAACAAATTCCTGACTTCAGGATTCCTAGTTTATAATAAATAACTTTCCTTGCTTAGGTGGCACTGTTACTTTAGGGACGGACCATGAACCTGTATAATAAGTGGATAAGAAACTCATGGCAGTGGGATAGAGAGAAAGTGAAACTCCGAGGAGCAGAACGACACCTTGCGGTCCGCGGTCGCAATAATAATAGTGAAACTGGCCGATAGGTGGACTGAATATAGTTGTCACACCAAAGGTTTAATTGATATAGGGCTATATCGAACTCACAGTATAAGCAAACAGGAGGCGTTATCTATCCGTCCGCGGAGAAAACTATGTCCCATTGGGTACCGAGTTGCCACTACAGTTTCTTGTCCACTTATTATACAGGTTCATGGGACGGACACGCCGTCCTATGAAAATGCAATTGAAGTGGATGATATGCACGACAAATTAATTGGGAAACTGCTTCTTTAGTTGTTTGGTCAATCATCGCTATTTAATTTCCCAATTCCATCTTTCCTTTATTGGCTCGCTTAAACTCCTGTTGGTGGGAATGCAATTAAAATCATAAAGATTAACGAATTAATAGTTTTGAAATCAAACCATAACAAGAATGAGTAGTATGAACTGATATGATGCTCTGGTGGGCATCAAAATAAAAAATAAGTTGTGATTGTATATTCCACAACCCCAGGCTCCTAGTTGCAGACTTTTACAGCCAACGATCAATTACGATTCATACGACCACACATCGCCGATAAACTCATAATTATCGTATTTAGTTAATAGAAATTTTGCATTTTTCTGGGGTAGTAGGAGTGGTAGTAGTAGTAGTACTCACTCCTATCCAAATATTCAGAGATTATTAGTATTCATTGTGTATTAGAAGGTTGGAGTATGTTTTATGACTTCCGAGTCCCTAAACTTGTTGCCTCTCCACTTTGGGAATCTTCACTCACAAATTGACCACTGAGGAAGTCCATTGTACCCTGCGAGTCACTCGTGATGGAAAAGCCTTAATAGAAACAGAGTCAGTTAATGAGTACTCTGTCAGTCGTTAAGTTTAAAGTTAGGAAATAGAACCAATCTAAACTTACTCGTATTCGAATCTTCTCCTTGCACCACGCTGTCAGGGATCTGCTCTGCTCCTATTGACTCCTTCAATATCTGCTCCTTTTTCTTCTTCTAAAATGGGTTAACATTGTAAATAACTCTGCTAATCATCCTCATAGAGCGTTAAAGGTAAAAATGTACTATAGCGGCTACGGTTAGTCTAAAAACAAACTTTTAGCCAATTGAGGGTCATGCATGCCGCTATAGTACATTTTTCCGCGTTACAAATAAATGGAAGGTATTTGTCATTGTCCATGTCGTGTCGTGTCAATTTACCTCAGATGAAGACATTACAGGAACCCACTTGTAGATTTTCATGGTGGTATCACCAAGTGTAACCCACTTTTTTTCCCTGCAAAAACGAAGAAACGCCACAGGTAGACATTATTTTCTTTCAGTCTAGTCAGAGATTTTAGCTTTAGAGTTTAAAGATGTTTGTTGACTTACCAGTGTCTGACTTTATCTACGACTTGCATGACACGCTTGATGTCATCTTTGGCTCGACTACGCGTCTCTGCCCGAACGGATCGTGACATTTTATTATGACTCTTTGGTATTTCAACATCAGCTGCTACAGCTACAACAACGACTAAAAGTAACGAAAGACAACAAAAGTGAACTTTTGGTGGGATTAGACGATTAAACGATACAAGGGTTAAATGGGTCTCTCCCTTTCCTCGGGTGGACGGTCGGGAGATGAAAGCATTTACTTTGACTTACTTTGCGGGGTGATGAGAATGACATGGGTAATTGGAAAATGTGAACAAATCAATAAGTTGTTTAGTATGGAGGGATTTGTGTAGCAAAACTAATTACTGTCGCACACGAATAGAAAGCAAATTTAAAGGAATAAAATCAGAAAAACTCCGAATAAAAAAAAAAACTAGAATTATAAAATTCGAATTAAAAAACCACGAATTAAAAAAAACTATAATTAAAAAAACGCTAATTAAAAAAAAACTAAAAAAAAAAACGCGAATTAAAAACCACAAACTAAAAAAACTATAATTAAAAAAACGCGAATTAGAAAAACACACGAATTCAAAAATTTCGAATTGAAAAACGCGATATAAAAAACTGATTAAATTAGCTTCCCTTTCACTGCTGCATGAGTCATGAAGATAAACGTCAAGCTCTAACCAATGTCCGTAATACGAAAGAGTCATTTCCAAACCTTATGCCATTCTCTTTAGCAGACTTGAGCCGTTTGTTCATAGCATGCTTAAAACAATTCATAAGCAATAAATAGTGTTAGCCAATCACTAATTTATTAATTGAGCCATAGATACCTAGGATAGCAATACCGTGTATTGTCGCTAGTAATCCCCTTTGCGGCTTAGATGCTTCGACCGTAGTACCATTTAGCGGCGCGTCACAACGTGGATCGTCAACCTTTGAGAGGGAGTGGGAGTACCATTTAAATATCTAGCATCCTGACAGGACCAACTTTCGGGTTGGTAAATCTAGAAGTGTCCTTTTGTTATTTGTCCAATCAAAGTTGGGCAGATGTACATGCAGATGTGCAGGTGTCGGCGCTGAATTTTGAACAAGCGGGGACGACTACAAGGCTTACTTCAACCAAAAAGTCTACTAAAACTTTTAATACCATAACTGTTTATTAGCATCTGCCCACCTTTGATTGGGTAAACAACAAAAGGACAGGTCAAGATTTACCGACTCAAAAGTTTGTCCTGTTGACATGAAGTTCGCGGTCACGAGACTCAGATTAGGCCACGTAAGTCTCACAACCAATCATGAATTTGCGTAACTTTTATTTGCGTTTCTTTAATTTGCGTTTTTTTTTAATTCGTGTTTTTTTAATTCGCGTTGTTTTAATTCTAGTTTTTTTTAATTCGCGTTGTTTTAATTCTAGTTTTTTTTAATTCGCGTTTTTTTAATTCGAGTTTTTCTGATTTAATTCGTGTGGGACGTTAATTAATTTTTCTACACAAATCCCTCCATAGCTTAGTTGTTAACTTTTGTTTACAGTTCAAAGTTGAAATTGAGCTCTTCAAAATTGGCGCCAAAAACTTGTAAATAGGTTTCCAGTTCCCAGAGCAGAGACCCTTCAACTTGAATTCTCCAAAGTGTTAGTGGGGCAGACCACCTCCTCGCCCCTTTCGAACTAAAAACAAAAATGACCCTACCACTACCACTACCACTAATAAACAGCAATCCTTTTTATAAAAGGTTAGTAAGAAGAGTGCAATAATTACACTCAAATTCCTCGCTTTGATTTAATAAAACGAATGTATTTTGAATTGTCGAGTCTCGTTCTATTTTTGAGACGAAATGAGTGTACCTTGATTAACAATTGTGAAGGCAGAGGAACAATTTGACACCTTCGGGTTCAGCCTAATTAAGTCATACCGTACGTGTTAAATAGTAATCTATCTTCTCTTGTGTCAAAAACGCATCTTAAACCGATGTTATCAATTAGTCAATACACTTATGCTACACGTATAATAATAGTCCTATTAAAACAATTAATTATTAATTAACCCAATTAATTAGCCTTACATTAATGTTTAGTGGAGTCCAGATGCAGCAGTTAGCCTTATCACTATCAACTATTCAACACTTGTCTTCTTTAGTAAACGTCCAGAGAGGAGCAATGGGCATCGCTTAGAGAATTGGGTATCAGGGTATCGCAACTCGCATGATGGGTGTCTCCGTGAGCAAAAGTACCCGGGAAGGTAGCGGTGGCGGCGAGAGTCCATGGGTGATGGTGTCATTGTTAGGGTAGGGTCAAAGGTTAGGGGTTATGTGAGGTAGAGTCTGTGGTAGTCATTGGCCCCGAAGCCAGCGTTACACTTGGGGCATTTCCTCTGCCTAGTCTCATATCTGGTCCTTATGCAATCGAAACAGAATACATGGAAGCACTTGTTGAGAACAGCGTCCTTCCTCTTCACTTTACAAGATGGACAGGTCAGGAGTTCTTTATATTCACGAATCTCCTCCAACATGACCTCATCAGTACTCCCTGCCATCTCAATCTTATTCAATTTCTCCACTCGACGCTTCAACATTGCAATTTCCTCTTGTAGTCTTCTGGTTTTGAAGGATTCTGCCTCTAGGGCACTCGTCTTCTCTGCAACAGTCTGCTGAGCCTCCTTCATTTGAGAATGATACTTTTCTGGAATTGGAAAAATATGGAATTAGTACTTGACCGTTCCTTGAATCCAAGTGACAAAGGTTACCCAGATGTAGTTTGAGGTCTGCAGCAGATTGTGCGCTCTCAATAGCTTTTCTTTTGCTAAGCTCACAAGATTGAATCCGGACGATACTCTCCTTGTCAGTCTGTGCAAGAGTGCTGAGGAGCACCCGTTCCTTCTCTTCTAATTTACGAACTACTTGGTTTTGTGCCTCCACTTGCTTAGTCAAAGATTTCATCTGAAAAAGAATTAATTGTTTAAATTTAGAGACCACGGTAGGAAAACCAGGATAGAAGAAACTGAAAACGTGATGACTTACTCTTTGTTGTAGTAAATCATGTTCCTCTCTAGAAAGTTTGTGGAGTTGATTCGCCTTGATTTTATCAGACATTAACTTAAAGTTCGCATCGTCTTTCTCCCGGAGTTGTTGAATTAACCGCGAATTTTGTTCCTGCATGTCCTCGAATGCTTGACCCGTGACTTCCATCTCAGTAATGAGCGCTTCCTCTTCAGACTTTTGAGCAGAGACTTGCCGTTGGAGCGAGTGTACTTGCTCTTCTAATAATTTAATTTTCCTCAGCGCCTCCTCATCTGCCAACTTTTTCTTTTCTTCCCTTCGACTCTCTTGGAGTTTGGCAAGAATCCCTTTGCATTCCTCAAGGTCAGTACGCATTTTTTTCTCAGCCGCCATTATCTCAGCCTTATCCCTTCCTTCCTTCCCAATTGACTTGTACATGTCGAGCAGTAGTTTGAGTTCCCTTTCTCTGAGAGTCAACTCCTTTACTTGTTTGCAGAGTCCCTTGTTGTTCTCTTCGAGAATCTTATAATTCTTAAAGGCTTCTCTCATCTCACTCTTCGTATATTCTGGAAGTTCCTAGCGAGAAAAAATCGCACGCAAGCGTTATTTCCACATTGGTTAGATCAATTAATTTATTCAAATTACTTCATTAGAAGAGTCTTCGTTGTTTTTGCTCATGTGGTCAGGGGGTGAAACTGGTTCCAATTTCATGGACGACGTAGGGGACTCATCATCCTCCCTGTATCCATCAAGTCCACTCTCAAGGTCCAATCCATCCTTCCCGTGTAAGGAGTGGTAGCGCATCTCCAAGTCATCACTCTTCCTCTTAGCCTGCGTCAAAAGAATGTATTAAGAGGTCAACATTAAACTCAAATGGAGCGTCATCAGTCATGGCATGTCAAATGTTAAAATGACTAGTGATTGACAAACCTTTGTGTAGTCATTAAAAATCTCCTTATACTTTTTCCGATAGCGTTGAGCATCTCCTTTCAATTGTTGATTATGGTTTTGTAGGGAGGTAATGAGGTGTCGCATTTCACGATTAATTGGTCCCGTTTGTTCATTTGCAGCCAGATTTTGTTCAAACTCAATCCGTAGCATCTCGTACTCTTTCCTCACTTGACTTAGCATATCTTCGAGTTGAATTACTTCTGTTCTTAACTTCTTTTGTCCTAGTAGCTCCTCACTCTGGAAATCAAACAGAATCACATTGTAATGATTTGAGCCTTTGGGGAAGGAGGAGAATTTGGCTATTAAGGTTAAAGGTAAATTAGGAGAAAACCCCACATAAATATAAACCAAAAATCGTTTAAACCAAGACACAACAGAATCCGGAAGTTAGTTGACAGAGGATATATTCAAGAATTAAAAACCAAAATCCCAAGGAGAAAAAAATAGAAGGAAGTGAGACGGTTGATGAGTATGATTGCTGAACATAAAAAAAAAACCGGGGTTAAAGGCCACAGCATAAAGTATATCCTCATGTTCTTGTGCAATTATTAATTTATTAATTTATCAATTGAAATATAACGTAAGTCAGTAAAACTTCCTTTACTCATCAGAAACAAGGAGTGAATGGATAAGGGGTAATCGTTTAAAATAAGCAAAAGTAATCAAAATGGAAGAACCTCTTGTGTTACCTCCATTTGTTCAATTGTTTTTAGGTGTGAGCTCCTTAGAGTACATAAACTAGTTTTGGTTTCGTCCAAATTCTGACGTAAGACGAGGGCGTCATTGTAGACAACTGAAAACTTGGATTGAAGGGCCAAGTACTCTGTCGTTTCGATGATGACCGACTCGGGTAGAGTGTGCATCTGGTAATTAATTAATTAATTGATTATTACTGATGAAATGGATAAGGAAAATCAAGCTAAACCCACCGCCCAACCCAACTAATCTATTAGTCTGCTACTGCCAACTAACTCCCCGACATTATTTAACTCTTGACTTTGTTACTTCCATTTAAAATTAAACCTACACTAGAGGAAGCTCCTCGTAAAATTGAACCAGATAGACAAACTTACGTCCATCCTCAACTTCTCGAGGTCTTTCACGGTTTCACGGTGGGTCTGATGGAGTTTCTCAAGTTCCTGGAGTCTGTTGTTGGCCAATTCCCGTAATTCCTCATTATCCTTTTGTAGATTTATAATTTCAATATCACTAACACCCAACTTCCGGTCGTTGTAATCGGACTCTCTTCGATCCTCCGTCCCATACATTTGCTGTAACCGTTTGTTCTTATCCAACAGTTCTTGTACCGTATTCGAAAGTTTGTCATTTGAGGATACTAATTTGGTAATTTCCCAATTTAAATCGTCTACTTGATTCTTCAACTCATCCGTCTTGGTCTCCTGGGATGTCAACTTTTCATCCATTTCCTTTTTCTATTAAAAACAAGAGATGACATTCATGAAAGAGTCAATTGAGGAGTGCTACTCTTGGGTATGACCTTTGTGACCTTTACCTTTAGAGATACCTCGCGATTTCTCGCATGGAGTGCAGTTGCTAAGGCTTGGACTCTTGTATTTTCTAATTCTAATTGGATGTTGGTTTCCTTCAGTGCAGTGTTGATGTCCACGTCTTCCTCTGCAATGGAAAGCAAGGTGTGTGATTAGAAATGTTCCTTGGCAGACATTGGCCTCAAAACCAAACTTACCCGAAGTCTTCTCCAGGGCATCCTTCAACTTTGTACTCCTCTGCTGTAGGCGGTCAAAGGCTTGCACGATTTTATTAACGGCTCTCGTGGACACCTGCAACATTTCCAGACTGTTAACAAGGTGAAATTAATAGTAAAGGGATCAATTAGATTTACCTGAACTCGATTGGCCAATTTCTCGTCCAACTCGTTCTTGTCCCACTCGGAGAGTTGACTGAGGAAGGAGGTGGTAGCATGACTTTCATCTAGAATTGACATGACCCATTGATAACTACATTTGGAAAGGATTGAGGGAAGAATGAAAGGGATTTTGTCCCAACTTACTTTTACTTTCCGACTCATCCGATGTCTCCGCATCAAACCTCTGAAGGAGTATTCGTATGTCCTCGTTGAGTTGATTCCAGTATCTATTGATAACATTGAGGACGGCATCATCTTGAGTCTGACGCTTCTCCAACTGCTCAATCCGTTCCTGGAGGACTCCTTCAAACCTCACTCTCTGTTCAAGTCTCTACAAGTAGAAACATGAAAACAAATACAAAGTTAGAAAGGTCAATAAGTTTGGAATGTCACAAAATTTTCTGGGGATCTCCCAACCGTTCACCTGTTTGATCTTCTTATATTGGAATTTTAAGACTTCGATATCGAGTTCTTCGAGGGTGGAGACGGGACCAATGCGAGCAGGTTCGTAGACTAATTTCTTCTTGATGGGGGGTGGTCCATTTTCGGGATTGTCGTCATGTACCCGTTTGACAGCAGAGGACATGACCAGCCCTAATTGCCACACAATTTAGGAGGGGCAACTTTCAGTTGCAGTCACCATCATACCGCACCCTTCACATTCTGATTCTTAAGGGTTGAATACCTACGGAAAAAACATTTCAAAAATTAATTAAAACACACGACAGCAATAGAATAGAAAAGTCTAGACCTTACATACATAAAAAATAATAAATGTGATGCTATGGTTTGAAGAAGTCAGCAGTTCGTCGGGAGTACGACGTTGCCCAACGATAACTACCTGGAAACTAAACAAATTAACAACCATTGAATTAAACAGACAAGACAAGACTTGTCCTTTGAACATGATGCAATGAATACATCCATCCACAGCCCAGTAGACTCAAATTCCTTATCTCCGTATATTAAAAGTTAAAAATTTTGAAAAGGAGGTTTCCAGTTCATGCAAACTTGAGGGTAAGTAAAGTGGTACAAATGAAACTGTTATAAACTAACTGGCTGGACGTGAACACAGATGATTGGAACAAGGGAACATCCGTTATTACATCATTTTGGTGATACCAGGGATTGAGGTAAATGGTTATGTCTGTGATTAACATTAGGTTATATTACCCAACAACATTGACTAACATTGATTTTGTTGTAGTTTAGAGGTGACGACGAGTATGTCGGACTTACCGACTTGTGCTAAAGTATTGTTGGTCGGTATATTCTTTTGTCTTTGCGTAATTTTGTGTATTAGTGTTTGTTGGTCGAATTGAATTGATAGTATTCCGTCCGTTCCTTTCTAAAAATGCTCCTGTATGTCTATTATGAGTGAGTATAGTCTGATGTCCATTGGACATTTATTTGGTGGGTACAGGACAGAGGGTAGTTCGTAAATTAGCTTCACTTGACAAAAGGAAAATGAAACTCCCGTCCCGTCCGCCTTGTTTCAATCTGATCTGATGTGGGGAACTTTCACCGTCCTGCGCATGTTCCATTCAAGTTAAGGTTAGGTTAGGTTAAAAAAGTGTGGGAGATAGAAGTGGCGCGGAATTCAACACAGGGTGAAAGTTCCCCACATCAGATCAGATTGAATCCCAGCGTCCCGTCCCGTCCGTCCGTCCCTGGATTCGATTCCTCCTGCCCCTGCCCTGCTGTGAAGGCGCAATGAACAACACGCCAACCAACCAACCAACGCAACGCAATGCAATCAACAAAAGGAAAAGAATGAAAGGTGAGGACAGAGTCCTGCACCACCTCCGGATGAACACATAGCAGGATAGCTACATAATCCTGCATACTAT
>JAQIWD010001164.1:0-13889 GCA_034694825.1 Anurida granaria
TGGACTAGGATTTACATGGACTAGGATTTACATGGACTAGGATTTACATGGACTAGGATTTACATGGACTAGGATTTTCATGGACTAGGATTTACATGGGCTAGCATTTCCATGGACTAGGATTTACGTGGACTAGGATTTACATGGACTAGGATTTTCATGGACTAGCATTCACATGGACTAGGATTTACATAATAAGTTTTAGAAAATCTAGAACCGTGGTGCTAACAGTAGAAAATTAAGAATGACCTTTTGACTTTTACGTTGTAGAAGTTACGTCAACTCGTCTGCGGTGGGGTTGCTGGGATTCCTGACTCTCCTTACCATCATTGAATCGGTGCGTGCCCAGCTTACGCTCCGAGCGTGTTTTGTACAGAGAACAAGCGATTCCTTGCTAATCCGCTTTGTCCTCCTTGAGGAATTGGCCTTTCCCTTCGCTTTCTCCACTTTCTCTCCCGGGCTTCAAGGGCAAGGGCGAGCTGGGACCAGCTTAAGGTTTCCTATCCCCACGTCCCGTTTCCCGGGTATTAAACTTTCCCCCAGCCTTTCCCTTCTCGTGCCTCCGTATAGACTCCTGTTAGTGAGAATTGGGATTCGGGTGGGTAGAACTGAAGGAGAGGAGTCAGGAGTCCCAGACTGCTTCCTCGTAGGAGTATCCCGGGTGGAAGAGACCCAGTCGGATCCGTGGGTCGGCCCAAGATCGACTCGCCCACACCGGTCCAGGATAGTCTCTCCTCCCAGTCCCGAGAAAACTGAACGGGAAACGAAGTGTCTCACATCCTCCTTTTCCTTGTTTCCGTAGGCCCAAGAAGAAAGACTGCAATTCTGCCATCGGACTCCTCGGTACGAAATGATCCCACCCGCACCCGCCTCCCAGCTCACTTTCTCCCACTTTCTCCTAAAAACCAGTTTTCTTTTCTTCTTCCTCAGGCACGCTGGGCTTAATTGCATTTCTCACTGCGGTAAGAGCTGCTCCAGGTGGAGGAGGAGGTGGTCAAAGGTCAAAGTGCCTCCAGGGGGAGGGAACATGAATGACAACATGGATTTGTACTCGCAGGTCCTTCGGGGACTCAACATTCCACCAATGCCAGGTGCCCAGCAGGGAGTAGCGCAGAGGACAAGGCGTGGGACAGCGGAAGCTGAGGATGACCTCAATGACCTTTCCCATCGGATCACGCGGCTGATGCTTCCGCTTATGGTAAGCCTCCACTGAATTGAATCGTCATGTCCCTGGAAAACTTAACTAACGCCTCCAAGAAATACTTCCAAACACGTTCATTTCTAACTTTGAGCGGCGTTGACCCTATGACCTTGTGGCCAATCGCTAATTTTCAGTTTCCAATCGTTTTCACTTAAGATTCGAGTGGGTCAAGCCCGGGATGGTGGCATCCCGTCTGCCTGCACGATCCATGAAGTATGCCGAGCCAATAGAATCCTTGTAAAAGAGATTGGAGAGGAAGGACGTTACCTGGGAACGATGCTCACGTAAGCCAAGACAAGCTCGCGACCGTTCAGGGTTGTTGACCACGTTTCCTAATTCTGGTCGCAGGAAAGCCATTAGCAAGATGCTGGGCGAAGTGGCGCCTTCCAAGGGTTCAGCGACCACCAGCAGCATAGAGACCCAGGTCGGCGACGCTGCGAGGTCAGGCAGGAGTGACCTTGACTGTGACCTCCTCTACACAACGTGCAGGGGCCTCCCCCCTGCAGACGTTCCGCAGTTTCTCACCATCCTCAAGTCCCCTCTGGGCCAAGCTTACACCTCCAAGTACTCCACGGCGACATGAGCACGGTCCCGGTGACATCAGCAGGACCCCGGCGACATTAACAGCACAGCACACCACCCTACCTTCGGTAATTGGCAAGTTGTTTCGTACGAAAATTTTTGGTTTCAGTTTATTATTCTTTTCGTCAAAAAATTGCAGTTATTAAGTTGACAGTTGTTTTTGATTGGCGCTTACAAGTTGAGGTCAAGAAGAGGCGTAAAATTAAAAGAAATCTCAACAGATCCATTTTTAGCATTAGTTAGGTCAACTCTTGGGATTTAAGTAGAGGGGGAGGGGGGTACAAAAGAAAAGTGTGCAAAGGGTTACTTCAGTGTTCAGTCCAAATTTGCAATCCAAATCACTCCTCTGCTCAAACTTTTGCAAATCCCAAAATTCTAAAATCTACTTGATCGTATATAGAAACGAGATCGTTATTTTTAGTACAACTCCCCTCAGCCTACAAAGGAGTGATTTGGATTTTGAAAATTACTGAACGTGTCTTTGGTTAGCTTGAAAAAGTGGAGAAAAAAAGGAAAAAGTGAAGTCGAAGGTCGGCACTTTTAACTTTACATTTTGATTTTTAGAAATTGGAAATTCACTCTTGTCACGTCACGACGGTTCACGACCACCGCCACCGCGGCGGTGGCGTGAAGTCATCAGTTTGTTTTCAGTTATTGGTGGTATTTACATAGAAATCTACCATTTCGTCGATACAAAAAGAAAGAAGGGGATACTGACTGTGAGGTAAAAATAAGATTTGGGCGTAAAAAAAAGTTTGAAAGGTTTCAAGAATGGAAGAATGGACTTTTTGGGTTTTCGTTTTTACTAAAGGTAAATGTATAATTAGGACATTAATTAATTGTAAATAAGACCTCTCCTTGTCCTCGTCTTAAAGATGATTAAGTCATTCTTAAAAAAATGGGCACACAAAGTGCTTTCTTAGGAGGAAAACAATATAGTTCCAAGTCACCAAAAAACGGTCGAAAAGGGAAGGAAGGCATTAAGAAACTCAAAAAAAAAAACCTTCCGCAACTGTAAATTAAACGTGATGAGCAAAAATTAAGAAGACTCCTCGTACAAGGTGGGGGTGTAAAAATCTAAGAACGTAAGTCCAGGGGCTCTAAATGAGACGACGACGTAGGGTCAAAGTATTCTTGGCTTGGCTGCTGCGTGAATTGCGTGGACGACGACGATGAGGTCAAAAACAAATCGCTTGGAGGAGACTGACGCTGTACGCTGATGAGGCCTAAATGACAAGGTTACCTTCTCTCCCTGGAATCAAACAAAATGATGGATTAGAAAAGTGTCCAGGATTTCCAGGCGGGGGCTTAGTACTCACTCCCTTACTTGTACTGGAGATACTCCCTTATTGCAGGAGGGAGGTCCAATTCTGGTATCCGATGGAGCCTGTCACGCGTTACACACTGGCGTATCGTCCGACGACACAAAAAGATCAATGGCAGAGGCTCAGCTGGAAGGAGAGAACAAAAAAGACAAGACGTTAAGGCAAGCTTCTGGAATTCCTGGACAATTGGTTTCAATTGATTTTGTGTGTAATCTTACGGTCCAATCCTCCAATGTATCTCATTGTGATCTCACAATGACCCCAGACGGCAGACACAATGGGAAAAAGTTTCTTGCCCTTCATTCCACGAAATGCTACGCCGAGATACTGACCGTCCACCACAAATGCCAATGTCCCTTCGTCCATGTCCAGTACAACTGGAAGAGAGGATAATGAAACGGGTAAACATTGCGTACTAGTCTCTAGATCCTGTAAAAAAAAAAAAAAAACAACTGAAGCAATTACCCTGGAAGGAGTCTGGCACGACAAAGTTCTCATCGGGTTTGAGTAAAGCTTCCTATGGGGTACAAAAACAAACAAACTGTTAACAACGATTGTAAAGTACCAAATCCTGGAGAATATCTGGAGAAAGTGTCATTAAAGGCTCCGAAAAAGGCATGGATAAAGTCTTACCTTTAAAGCTGGATACGTGATTCCAGAGGCAATGTTTTTACTATCATGGTAGAGTTTATTTCGGCCCAAGTCCCAACCCCAGGATTGGTCATTACTCCCTACCAAGCTCTGTAGGGTCAAAGGCAAAAGTACATAAATAAGAACATTCCCATCAATCCACACTTCCAGCGCCCTCCAGACAAGAAGGCACAACGGAGGACGTGTAATAATGGAAAATTGATTAAACTTCTTCCGCCTCAGACAGAGGAGGAGGAGGAAGGAGGGCTGACCTGATATCCAACCGAGTTGAGAGGAGCTTCTTGCGTGGCAACCCCAATGACTGCGTGTGTTCCCCGCTGTCGCGTTGACCACTGGATTTCCCAAACATGGAGACCCCGCGTGAAGCCAGTCTTGCCTCGAATACAGTCTGTACTTTGTGCTACTGGGTGTCGGTGGAATGTCAACTTGTCGTCCTCCTAATGAAAACCGTAACAAAGAAATCCATTAAAACACACACTCTAAAAATCATCAATTCATTTCAACATGGCTACTAAAAGGTTTCCTTCCACTCATGCCACCTGTCCAGCCTCTTACCTTGACGAAAATGTTGAGTGAACGGTCTTCCGAGTTCCAGGCATATTTCATTTGTGATTCTTTGGAAGCAGGGGGCATGTCAAGGAGCATGTCAAGTCGAGCTGGAGGCGTCAACTCTTCAGCCAGTTCTCTGTGGTGACAAAAAGAAAAGCAATCAGCTGGAGCTCAATGCCCTTAAAACAAGGTCAACGGTCGCCATACCTGGGGCCGGGGGTTCTGGCAGTCTGTTCTCGTCCCATTATCTTTCCACCTCCAACTGGAAAACCAAAACGAATGACCATTAGCGCATGGACTGGCAATCAATTTTATACATTTTGTATTTTGTTGATTAAAGCTTAACCCACCTGAGACTTTCTGACCCATGTTCATTCCACGGTGCCTTCCTCTGGTTCTTAGAAATTTGTTCCCACCGCGAGTATAGTAGGGTAGGGAAGTGGACGGGAAGAGTGGGGTGAGGCCAAGGGCGGCTGTAATCGACGGTGGTCCGCCGCCGGAACGGAGATGGAGTCGTTGAGTTACTTGGGGGTGGTGATGGTGGTCAGTTAGCCTCGGGTCAAGGAGGTTATGATGCGGTCCTGAAGGGATAAGGGGAGATGATCCTTGGACTGGGTTATTGAGGATGTGAAAGGGCCGACTACTGGGGTTAAGATGTGGTGGGTTTCCGCCACAGCCTGAATTTCCACAATTCCCAGGAGATGAACCACCTAGTAGTGAGCGATTATGGGACCTGGAACAAGACAAAAAAGATTCAAGTTAGCAAAAGCTAATCACCAATAATGACACGCAGCGCAGCTTCTTGGGCTTCTAATGGCGTCCCTTTCTATTTTCTGCACAAACTTACGTCAACCACATTCAGCCTAGCATTTGCATTTGCATCAAACAAGTCTTTGATTATTCAATTCCCCTACCTACATTTCATTAACAGAAACAGAAACCAAGGCCGTGGTCTATCGTCTATGAGCGGTTACGCCATAACCCCAGCGTCGCCTGCCTGCATCGAGCTTAGAGCATCGAGCTAGGAAGTGTGGGTGGTAAAAACATGGGGAAAGGATCCGCATCGTAGACAAACCCAGCCAAGACCACTCCAGAATTCCTTGGAACGCTTTCTCACGTTTCCTGGACGGGCGTGTAGGAGAAAAGGAAAGAAGGAAAGGAAACCTTCCTTTCTCCCCTCTTCACTCAACCTATCGATTTTCACTTTGGCGGTCCTGACTTTCTCCATTTCATTTTCTCCTTGGGTTTTGCTTGCTCTGCTAGAAAACTGCATTCCGTTGCTACTCCCAATAATTCCCAACTCCCCTAATTTCCCTTCCTCCTCCTTCTTCTAGGGTATCCGGCTATCCACTTTCATTGTCCCAAAACGAAGCCCCAGAAAATAGTCATTATCATCATCCCTTACGTCGTCCTACCATCCTGGAAGGAAGGGATCCTCATTCCCTTGGCTTCTATCTTTATAATCCCATCACTCCTCGTCATCTCTACCTTCTCCTTCCGTCCAGACAACTTACAAAAAACATGTACACAAGAGATCCCTTTCAATCCAACCCACTCTTAACGAAGGAGCAATGGAATGAAGACGCTGCAGCTATGAAGATCAAACTGAGCACAAACGTTATAAAAAGTCCTCATAAAATTGTGCCCTTAAGCAAGCATGGGAATCAAGGCATCCTTCTATCGTAGAATTACTCCAGTCAGAACTTAAGCTTACTTAAAATTTTATCAGTGATTACTTAAATTCCCCGAAACAAATTTTGAACTTTTTAAGATTTTGCAGAAAAGCAACAAAACGTAAACACTTTCTCAGTAACTTAACTAAAAAGTTTCATTCCGCAGGTTACATGCTTACCGAAAACTTTTTCCTGAAACTTCCGAGACCATTCTCAAGTCCAAATCCTTGTGGAACATTACAACACCCAGTAGAAAGTACACAGAACACTTTGGGAGTAGCCCTCGCTTCTCACCTTTTCCAACTTGGTTTTCAACAAAATGCAGAATTAAGCTCAGTTCCCTCCTCACGGGAATATCACAGGAAGTGTAAGCGCACAGAGCAAATGAATTAATACAATCCAGCACCACCACCTCCAAGTTCAATTCTCCACTTGAACACGCACAGGGTACTATAAATTTGTTTCCAAATCAAGATTAGGCAGGACACAAAATAGAAATGAGCTCCTACTTCGTGAGCAGCAGGAGCAGTGCCACTAAGAAATAATCAATGATCCCAGGGCTCCCTCGCACACTTATTAAAACCCAACAGCAGCAGTAGTTTAGTCCTCTTAACGCAAAAAAAAGCTCGTAAAAAGTTTTCTTCTTAAAAATGCTCCCCTAAAATTTCAACAAAGGGGAACCAGCACTTAAGCACAAGCACAAGAGCTCCAGTAGTAGTTGTTGGAGACGCAGAAAGTTTGTAGAGATCCAAGAAAAAACTAATAATGAGAAGGAAAAAACTAAACACAAAGTAATCCAACTATGAAACTTCATAAATGAAAATGGCTACCCTTCTTCAGCTCAACTTTTTATCCTAATGAAAATGAGCTTAAAAGTTTTAGGAATTCTCCTAGATTAATTGACTAGAATGGACAACTGGCTCTGGGTTGGAAGTATCAATAACATAAAACAATAATTTTAGCTCTACCACCACCACCACCAAGAGGAAAAGGAGCACTGACTACACAACACCAATTTGGTGTACTTGAACAAATGACCAAAAGGAAGTCCTGCTCGACTACCTCATGTGTGTCCAAATTACAAAACACACTCCAAGTAAACGACTAATTTTCAAGAGCAGTTGGTTCTCGCAGTAGCAAAGTTAACTAACTTTGCCAACTAAAACTACCAGACAAAGGCATAAAAATTATCAAGCACCCATCCTACACCACACAAGACCATTGTCTCTGACATTGAAAATTTTTGCGGCTCTCACAATAACGAGTGAGGAAGACAAAAGCATGCAATGTGTACAGGAGAACAGGTAAAGCTCAGGTAACACCTCTACTGCCAGTACTCCCATTAGATTCCTTTGTTTATGGTACATTATAATTCTGGGGTTCTAATAAGGGAACCCCATTGACTCCGCACCACTGCAAATGATAAGGAGCGACAAGGTCAGTTCAAAAAACATAGGCCACATTGCATCCCCACATCCCACAACCCAAAGATGCACCACCAAATACTCCCAAAGATGGTTGAGTCCTTTGAGCCTCGTGTTATAAAATCACCGGACCGACCACTTAAGGAAACTACTTGAAATGATCATAAACTTGACAAAAATTGAGAAGATTTCCTCATCACGACGACGAGGACTCTGAGATGACGGTGATGGGAAAGAAAAAGAAGAAGAAGAAGGCGAGAGAGCGGTTGACCTTAGCCTTCCTTATCCTCATTTTGCCATAAAGCCGCACATGGGGCAAGCCTTCTTCCAATCAGCAAACACAAATTGGCATAAAAATTAGTAACAAGAAATAAGAAAATTAGCTTATCCTACGCCAGCATCCATCTCCAAGTACTCAAGTATCCTGTCGAAAACGCTGAAAATACTACGAGTACGACTGATGACAATTAGCATGCAGGGGTAGGAGCGAGCAGGATACAGGAAGCTCTCAATGAAAACTTGCAACCATTTCAAATCTTTACAGGCTCAAAATGGTAACGAGTAGCGACTAATCCAATTTAACCCATTGCACAATTCCCTCATTCCGCATTCGATACACAAACCAACAATGTTCAAAATTTACCTGAAATTGTACGATTCTACACTACGGACGTTTGGGTAAAAAATGATACACAAAAAATCCCTTTCTGGTCGCCATTAAATCAAGTTCAAAACCAAGGTCTTTCAAGGGTGGAATATAATGAAGAGAACTTGTAATTTACAGGCAACTAGTACGAAGAATACAAAAAACCAAACTGCAATCACAATTCGCACAAACAAGGAGATTTCATTACGTTCATTACAAATTGCAAAAAAATGAAACTCGATTTTGCACCAACGTTTTATGCCCGCAGACCTTAATTATCCAAAAGCCCCTTCTGGAAGTATCTTGGACCTTCTATACAATCACAAGGAGGAGGGGGATGACAATGACGAAGACGACCGAACCGACAGCCTAAGAACTGAAGCCCTTAGACGTGGATCCATCTCCATAAGGAGATGAAATCCAAGGATCATCCTCATCCCTTAACGCTTAGGCTTATCATCCTCATCCCTTGATGAAATTCAGGACTTGAATGATGTGAATCTTTGAGCAAGTAATTCTCACTCTCGACTCTCATCCCTCTCCTAAGCATTTACAAACTGTTTTGTAGGATTCTCTTCAGACGGACAAGGAAGAGAAGATTTTGAAGAAAAGACCTTGAGAGAGGAAACAATAAAGGGAATATCTTAATGTACCTTTCCTATCCTTAGCCTAGCGTTAAATAAGACTCCTCCACACAACACACCACCAGCATCTGGGGACCTTCGCCTTCAAATTAAAATATAATTACACAGAAACGAATCTCCCTTCATCAACCAACCTTACTCAAATTCACACACACAGAAACACACACAACACTCTGCAATCTTACGAATCAACTGCCAACTCCAATCCAATCTACTGGCAAGACACAAATATTAAGGCAAAGATAAATACACACACGAGTAGCGTCTATTTTCCTTACGCGTGTGAAGTGGGGAAAAGGTCAGAAGATAAAGATGCTCATTGGCAGAGTTACTCAATACTTCTCCTTCTGCCTCCTTTTGCCTCGTCTGACACATGGCAGTAGTACAGAACAAACAAGGGAATTGAGTCAATTTATCAAATTTGAATTGCAATTTCCAATGCACAAGGGCTACGCCGCCAACTTATTTGAGTAAAAATATATAAATTCACAAAGTTCCTATGGTCAGTTAAAGCAAAGTTCCTATGGTCAGTTAAAGCGCTGGTATCACATGCATCACGATTGCCTCACTCATGTTCAAACTACAAAAATGTAAACTGCACTGGTTCTGCTGGTTCTCCAGCAGCTTAAAAACTATACGGAATTCCCATACTAATTTTTCCAGCTCTCTGCTCTTGTAAACAAGAATAATTAATTAACATCTCACTTGCACTGACACTGCGCTCTAACCTCCCCTGGATCCTTTTTATAAACAAACACACCTACACGTCCTCGTCAGGAGAGGTGATAAAATTCTCAATTGAGTCACAAATCAAAATAGTAAACAAGATTAAACAATGCGCTGGAATTAACACTGCACCAACAACAGTTCAGAGACCCAGGACCAGGACCACCAATTCATAATCAGTCATCAACATGTCGATTCTCTACTGGACAGGTGACAACAAGCACAAAAACAGAATCAGCTGGAGAACAATGATAATTTGGACCTAATCACTCGAGTCATCATCGAATCAAAACTATACAGTACTCCCAGCCCAGCGTAGCCCGCTGGCAAACTAAAAAATACGTCTGGAAAGAGTACAAGACCGACGACCCCAGACTCCAAGCGGAGAGGTTAACGAAATATTACTCAACGAACGCTTTCAATTTAGAATTGGAGTAAAAAGGCATTGGCCCGCCGTATTGGCTGGTATTATAGAAAATGGGAAATAAAGATAAAATTATACTATGGGATTCTCAAATCAAAAAGTGCTAAAAGAATTTCCTGTCTGTATTCGCAAATTGAAATTCCCATTCTCAAGGAAATAATTTTCGAGGATTTACGACGAACCTTGATAGAAATTCCCGTTTTTTGCATCAATAAAAGTATAAAAAGTAACAAACGACCCTTAACCTTTGCAAGTACAATTGATGGTTTTGATTAGACCAAAGGATGGTTGAGGAGAATGAGGATCTATGGAGCCAATTATTCTGTTGTTGAAAGTTGAGGGTATAAGGGTGGTGAAAGTCAAGCCACCGAGCACATTGGAGACAAACTACGAGTGAGGGTGGAGAATTGGAATTGTTCCTGTTACCACCACCACTGGAGCCACCATTGTTGATTGTCGCCGTGGGATGATTGAGAGGCCTTGAGCAGAGGAGGCAGAGGAGTGGTGGGTTCGAATGTGGAGAGCACTGGAGGTGGAGATACTGGTTGTGATGTTGGGGTTGATGCTGATGGTGGTTGTGATGATGGGGCTGGAAGACGCTTGAGGTCGAGAATAGTCTCCCTGTACCAGTGACTCTGTTTCTTTGGTTATGACAATTTAGCAAGAGTCCATTACTATGGTGGTTCTGGTTGTTGAGACTTACGACGACGACCATTGGCACGGGTAGACGTGTTTACTTGCCAAAAATCATTCTTCAAATCCCTTGCTTCTGTTTCCTAATTTCTTCCGCATCTCCAACCACAACTTTAATGCCACTCGTCATGCTGACTCTGCTTGGGAATCTGTGATGGCCCGGAAATCGTTTAAGTCAACAAGACAAAATGTTCTAGAAAACAAACTCGAGAAATTGCACACTAACTTATTGGAAGAAGAAAATACTTTGAAGTTAATAAAAATAGCTTAAGCTATTCATCTCTTCGATGATGGAATTCGTTGTATGCGTAGAGAGAAAGGAGACGGAGAAAGTACTGAGGGAAAGTCTCAAACAAGTTCCAACTCAAATGTCGTAATGTTGAGGAGCCGAGAGTAGAGAGAGAGCCGACGACGTCGCCGTGCCTTTCAATGAAGAACGGTCGACTGTCGGGGAAAGCGGAGAACTTGGGTACTTTCTCCCTTCCTTCCCAGTGCTCCGTCTCACTACTGGTCCTCCTATGAAAGTGCCCCCATCGTTTTGTTCGGTGGATTCGAGAACATGGATTCGGATTCTCGTCTTCTATTGATCCGTCTCCACTTTTCTCCGCTTTCTCCCTCTTTGGCTCCTTTTCCTTCCCTCCACGCTGCTGAGTCAGGGAAAACAGAACAAAAGGACCCCGTCCAACTCCTCCCTCATTCGCAGAAAACGGAAAACTTGCACCGATTTTTAATAAATTTTCAACCCCTTCCCCTCCTGCTGCCACTTCCTCCAGCTACAGAGAAAACTTAAAACTTTTCACTTTTTCGGGAGAAAGTGAACAAGAATTGGTTCACTTCCCTCCGTTCTTCCTAAGGAGCTTCTTCTGTTTCTTAAAATTGGCACATGAGAGCCCGCAACAAAAACCTCACGCCGTGATGCATTATGGGAACCGCCGCGGCGTTACAGTTCTGGATCTCCAAGTTACAAAAATAACCCCAAAGTGGCTCTTTGGGATTTTCGCAACTTAAGTTGATGCGAAAAACTTTCCCTGTTAGTTCCCCGGAATCCCCTTCCCTCCTGCGCACGTCTTGGCGAAAAGACAAGAAGACTCACCGTCGCCGCTGCCTTCGAAAGATGAACCACAATTATTACTGGAGGCTAACCCAATCTCGGATCTCGCAATGTTCAATCCTATCCAGTTAACTCACAACAACACAATTATGAAATGCGGCTGGGTTATGCCAATATTATTATTATCAACCACCACACGTTTACCAGAGGCTTACTTTAATTAACTACATTGCTGGAACTGCTGCTGGAACGCTGGAACGTAATCCTACTCCCTTGCCATAAGGCAAACTAATAATGTTGTTATAATCTTAGAGTTAACCGTTTATCAAACCCTTGTGGCTTCTGCTACTGCTCTGCTTTCATTTAGCCAAAAGGCAAGATTAGTTGGATATCATTTGGTAAAATTCAATTCCGGAAAGCCAATGGAGTGAACTGGACAAGCTCCGCGCAGTAGAAATCATGACACCACAGGATTGTCAATATGGATCCACGTCCCCACCATTGTCCACCCACGACCCAATCAGAATGGAAATAAACAATGGAAATGAAAACTCCAGGACTAAAATAACTTGTAAGATCAATAGGAAACCAAGAAACAGGGCGTAGTGTCACTCTCACAAGACAAGTGACGACGTGACCATGACCAGTGAACCAATGCCTTTGACATGTTGTGACGTACTTGTCAATCTAGTTTTAAATCACATCACACCGTGCCATTAACTACGTCAAGCTACTTCTTAAATTTGATGAAGTTGCTCACTGCTCCAGAAATGATTACACGGAATTGACGTAATAAAGCGAGCAGTGGCATATCAAAATGACAAATATTGATTGTAAACAAATTCCATACCGACACTTCAGTCATAAAACGACGGAGGGCATTACCCTTATCTAATTAAACAATGCAGGAAGGCAACCTACTACTACCACCACCACCGTAACATTCGATGTACTGTTGCACAAGTCAAGTGCCGAGGTCAACAAAACAAAAGCATAACTCAATAAAACTCAAATAATTTTCGACCTCTTCCGAAAAGTAGGACATGCGTGGTTGATAATCATCTTTAACTTGACCCGATCCTATACCATAATAATACGTTTTAGCTTCCAGAAATAACAATTCCAGCATTCCTTTCGTTCATTCCTTAAAGTTTCAAGGCTTTCGAATGGGAGGTCCCTGACCTCCGGGAAATACCATGGCCAAACCCTTAACCTTTCCCAAAGTTGAATGCCCTTTCAACAAACAACGGGAGAACGGGACCTTATTTTTGAATCTTGGTGTGACAAGGTAAAGGGACTCGTCCCTTCCTCAGCCAGGTCATTTCCCTTCCCTGTCGTTCCCCAAACCCCAAACGTAAGTTCAAGGCTTGGGGAGAAAGGGATTAAGGTTCCTTTCTAAAGACAATGGAACGCCCGTTCCAAAAGTCAAATTCGTCGTTTTCTGCTCCTACATTTTGCGGAAGGAAGACACAACCATAATTCTCCCCAAATCGTTTTAAAAACAAACTTCCTTTATCCTCCAAACCTTAACAACAACGCCACCATCATCATCATCACGTCATCCGTGGATTAACAAACACTAGCCTCGAGCCTAAAAGTCTAAAGTGAGTCAGAAACCACTCATTTAAATCCAATCAGAAAACAATGAAAACATGTTTCCCGTCTAACCAACATGGGCAGTGGCAGTGGCACTCTTACTAGAAATTAGGGAATACAATAATTGCCACAAATCCCATGCCCTTTGCCTTTGACCCTGGACCCTTCAATGTCAACCTGAGCGTGTGTATGCATGTACACGGTAGTAATCTCGAAATAAATGAATACGAAATCGTTTCCCTCACCTTGCTCGTCTTTAAATTGGAGACCGACGGAAGGACTGTTTCCGAATTGCAAATCCCTCCAAGGAAGAAGTGAACAAAGGCTTCAGATTCCAAGAACAAAGAAACCAACAACAACAGCCAAGAAAGAAGTGACAGGAGAACGGGCACGGTAGTAAGTGGAATGCTCCAGTGATTCAACTTAATTGTTTCATAGACACAATAAACAATTCACTTCTCCTTTCACGTACTTTTTACTTTCATGCGAGTGTGCTAAAACTCAAAGAAATACCGATGCCGGTTCGTCGTCTCGTCAGTCAAGTTCTCCAGTTGTGTTTGTGTTTACGAGCTGGGAGGTAACGGAGTAGTTAACCCTGTCGACTCAAGCTTGAAACTTTGACTAGAGTTAAAGTTAGTCACGTCACAATCACAATTAGCGACGGCAGACAATTCCCGCTGAAACTAACTAAGCTGAGCCGTGGG
>JAQIWD010001165.1:0-13888 GCA_034694825.1 Anurida granaria
TTGTCTTCTACGGTGGGCAGGGCTTGTGGGCGCGCGGAAAAGCAGGATTTTTGGATAAACTAAGCGAACGGACTATACATCTCCTCCTCCTACAACAACATCTTCTTCAACTGCAACTACATCCTCTCCAACTACAACAACATCTTCTCCAACTACAACTACATCTTCTCCAACTACAACAACATCCTCTCCAACTGCAACTACATCTTCTCCAACCAGAACCACAGACCCTACTACTGAAAACATAGTGACTCCAGTAACTTCAATAAAACCAATTCCTAGTTGTTGTAGCGGTCAAATGGACGGTACTTTCGTGGCTAACCCATTCTGCTACTTCGAGTGCCGGAATCAACAAGCTTGCCTTCACCGATGCACTTCCGCTCGGCAGTTCAACCCTGTTTACTTTCAACTGTGACGTTCAAGAAATCGTAAATTGCCGAGCCGTTTACCAATAAGCATCCTACTATATTTTATTAGTTGTTAAGGAATAATTTGGAAATAAAGGCTTCGATTGAGAGTGTCCCAATGATAATATGTCATCTAGTTAAAAAAGAAAACTAAACGCAAATTAAAACTTCGAGCAAATGCATGCACTCACGATCCAAAAAGCTAGCCACACATTTTATACGTGGTGCATTTAACTAAAAATCCTATATCACGAGCCCGACATTTTAAAATGAAAGATGGGTGAGTAAAATTCAAAAGTAATATGTCAAGACTCAATAATAAAAGACCCTTCCAAAATGTACCCATACGGAAATTCGAGAACGTCCTCGCCATCCAGAAATTACACTTCCCTCTTCCATGTAATAATTTTCGCCTTCCAAATTTGTGTTTCAAAAATGGTTTAAAAATTGTTTTAGTATATAATAATTAATTACTGGAAGCTAATGACCAGTTAAGCTCTGATGAGTTGCGATGGATCGACGAAAGACGTTAAAGCATACGCCCGGCCCATTTCGCCACGGGGGCTGAAGTAGAAAGTGCATTCTGCCTTGAAATGTAAGTTCCACAACAAGAATGAAAGAAAGGAAGACGCGTGTCCTGGTTGTTGTGGTTTCTTATTTGCCCTGTAGCACTTCCTATCCTTTTCCTGTCAAAATTAAAGATGAAAAATAAAATGATCCTCACAATAGACGAGTTTGTTAAGAGGAGTGGAGTCATTTTCATTTGAAATCACAAGACGTCAACAAAACTTTCTAATTTCATTTTGCTCCAATTTCAATCGAAAAAAGTGCAAACTGTTCTACTTTTTTGCTCAAAATTAGCCCTCACTGGGATGAATTTCAAGCGGAAGTTTTTAGTAGCGGCGGTGGTTACCCTTCTGGCGGCCCTGGGTGAATCGCGAATGTTCAACCCAAAAACAGGCGCTGATTTTCAAAAAGCGATTGAGGCTTCCGGCGCTGGCGACACAATTCAGCTCGAAGCGATGGAGTACCAAGGAGATTTCCTCATGGAGCACAATGGGGAGAAGGGTCGACCAATCCAAATCATTGGGTAAGTGACCTTAACCAATAGAATTTTCATAATTTCACTCAAGTATTTTTAAAAGTAATAAACTCGTTTTAAAACCAAGGCGACAACAAGACGACGGTTCAGCCACGACGCAAATCCTGGCGAATATCACCGGAATCCTGATACGAGGGGACTACTGGTTCCTCAAGGATTTGAACATTTCCGCCCCTGACGAAGGGATCGTGATCGAAGGGAGTCACAACCATGGAGAATCGCTTGCAATTCACGAAGCGCTCCAAGCGATTTCCGTCCTTGGGAATGAAAATGAATTTGGGTCCATCTCAATCTCAAATGTGCGGGAAGGGATAATTGTTCAGGGGAGTGACAACATTTTCCGGGACATTTCCTTTTCAAATTCCAGCAGTGGGATCCTGATTGAAAAAGGGGATCGGAACAAGCTCCATAATCTTGCTGTCCATAACAACGTCAAGGAAGGGTTGGGACTACTCCTGGAATCAGGGACATGCTGTGGACGCCTCACAAACGTCATCCTGGATGGACTTGTGGAAGTGAAGGGGTCCAACTACTACTTTCGTCAAACAATTGCTAGTGAAGGGATCAACATTCTTGGGTGTAACAATACATTTGGAAGAAGCGTCTTTAGTAGGACTTTCTTTACAAAGGATTGTCCCCAGATATTCAGATCATCAAACATTTACCATTATCCACAAACAAAGCCAATCCTCCTCAAGGACATTTGAATTCTTCCAGCCGTTTACTCCTTTTGTCTTAAAAAGTATTCCGGCACAAAACGTTTGACACGCTTTTCCAGCCTTCCTTTTTGGAAATCATCTGGTTTTTGAGTAAATTTTGACAAGATTAGAGTTTCAGATTTCTGTGCGGGGTAAAAATTTTAATATAAAATGGCAAAGATTTGAGGGAGGAGTAAACAATTTCCTTGAAAATGGTTTTGGAAATGAGTATATTTTACCAGTAAAATCAAAATTTGGCGTTCATATTCTCCCAATTTCGGGGCTAAAACATGGCGAAGAGCTTGAAAAACTATAAATTCAAGCCTTTTTTGCGCTTCGAATAAAACATTCTTTGAGGTCATAAAAACCCTTTTCTCCAATTTCTTGGAACTTTCTTAGGTGTTTTGGGAAATTTCTGTTTAGGATCAAATTAGTAGTATGAAAACTTTTTAGAAATTATTTTGGTAATCTGCTAATAAATCAAGTCTGATTAAAATTCTACCATTTTGGAGGATGTTGGAATTATGATCATAATTTTTCCTTGAGTATTGTGCCGGAATGCACACCGAAATGGACAATTCACTCCCTTGAATTTGTAGAAACAATGAAATTCATGGATGAAAAACTTTGAGATGAAATTGAAATTGTCCAGAACAAGTTTGAAAGACTTCGAAATTGTCATGACAACCAAACTCATCTTGTTGGGGAGGTTTGGTGTCTCAGATCCGCCCACACCGCGCAGACCTCGTGGACTTGATAGCAAGTTCGTTTTTAGAACTTTTTTTTTTGAAGTTTTGAACTTTTCCGCCTCAATTTACAGCTCGACTTGTGACAAAATGAAAAGTAGCTCTTTCTTCCTCCTCGTCCTGAGCGTGACTCAGTTAAATGGAGGCCCTGCGAGCTTGACGTGTACGAAGTGTCTCGATAAACCATCCCTAAGAATTTGCTGTGAGAATAAAGACAGAAGTGTTCAAACCTGCTGCAACCCTGCAACCATAATCCACGATCGCTGTGCGGACGATGGGACGTGCAACTGCCAGTCTGAATTTTACGGCTACAACTGCCAATTAAAAAACGCTTGCACGACATTCTTCACCATGACGTCACTTTTTAATCCTTATCACAACTGTGGTCACCATGGGACGTGTAACCGTGACAGTTCAACCGATGCACCCATTCCGATTCTAGTCTGCGACTGCGAACCAGGTTGGTATAACAATTGGCTCACCCAACCACCGGGCAAGCCAAGTAATGATGGAGGCTGTCGATTGGAGGATCCCTGCTACACAACCAAGTCAATCTGCAATCGCGACAAGTGTTCAACCTGCAAATGTAACCGCGGAACTACAGACACTGGACACAAGATCGAAGGAACTCCGCGTCAGGCCGGATTTTACACGCGATACAAGCACACCTGCGACTGCGCTGCCGATCACTACATTGGAGTGGATGGAAATGACCCCCACCCGAGAACGATGACGTGCTACAAGAAAAAATGCCCCGACCGCCTGGCACTCCCAATAGGAGTAGATGAGTGTCATGAAGAAAATGGAGAAGAACCAACATTCACGTGCAATAATGGATGGAGTGGTCCCGACTGTTCCGTTCCCGACTACTGCGTCATTAACAAGCACGACGACTTCTGTATGAAGAATGGTGACGCTGGGGCAAAGTGTCCCGGACCAATCAGGGACGTGAAGCTTCTCACCTGCACATGCTCACGTGGGTTCACTGGGCCGACCTGCACAGAGACTGATTACTGCATCACGAGGTACTCTGGGGACCCCCACAAGTACTATTGCGGGAGATTCGGAACGTGTGACTCCGGCAACTCTACTGCCACCAAGCAAGTCTGCGCGTGCCAACCAGGGTAAATTCAATTCAACTTTGACCTCCCTAACCTAATCTAACCTGACCTACCATAACCTAATCTGATCTAACCTAACTTGGGAACGCAGGTCCATTGGAGCTCAGTGTGTCGAGGATGGCTGCAAAGATAGCGCAACCCACCAACTTTGTATCCATGCAAATGATCCGACCTGTGTCCCCAGTGAGACCCAGGACAATGAGTACACTTGTAAGGGCTCGACGGATGCGGTCCCGGACTGCGAGCAAGGATGGTAAGGAAGTCAAAGGTCAATGGATTCCAGAGTAGGTTTGACCTCTTTGTGTGGTTGCAGGGACGGGGCCAAGTGCAACAAGGAGGACGTCTGTGTCACCGGAAAGAAATGCAACAGCGGCGAATACAAATGTGAAGGATGCTGCAAGGTTAACAAAGGGGTGGCGGCATCAAATCCGGCGAACCCCCATTTCTTCAAATACGAACACACCTGTGACTGCGACAAGATGTCAAAGGTCAACCCCTCCGAACGCCTCTACTCGGGAATAAACTGTAAGATTGAAAACAAGTGTGCAATGGAAAGAGACCAGGGGACGCCTTATGGCAGCTGTTCGGGTAACGGATATTGCGAGTATACGGACACGGTCCCGGATCCGTGGTGCGTCTGCAAAAAACTCTTCTTCGGCAACACTTGCGACATGCAGGACTACTGCGCCAAGGCCAAGGAGGACAAGACGGACCCCTGCAACACTGCAGATGGGAAGAATGGGAATAAGTGTAACCGTGAAGGGACCTTTCAAGGCACAACCCCTGGGGATCCACCCAACTACAACTGCACCTGCGCCCCGGGCTTTCGGTCCAAACGATGTGAGCCGGACCCCTGCTACAAAGTTCAGTGCCAGTATGCAGGGACACCACAGGAAATGGCCGACGGGACTTGTCCCTGCATCTGCGCACACGGTCGCCACGGTCCCAGCTGTGAATTCAAAAACGAATGCGACCCTAACCCTTGCAATACAGGCAGTTGCACGCCGGTTGGAAATGAGCGCAAGTGCACATGCCCTGACCCTCCCTCTGCCTACACCGACACATGTGAGGAGAAGAACATCTGTTTGATCGATCCATCCGTCTGTGACCATGTCCCTGGCAAGCCGCCCATCAACAAGTGCACGTACGGAGGTGCCGCGGGCAAATACATTTGCGACTGCGTAGCCGGGTGGACCAAAGACAAGAATGTCGCAAGTCCAAACTGTTTCCAGCAAGACCACTGCACTGATCCAAACACAAAATGTCACGACGCTGGAACCAAGGCTTGCGCCTCAGTTCCGCCCAACACTGTTGCCACGTGTACTTGCAAGGAGGATGAGTACTACTATGGGGACAAGTGCCAAAACCAGGACATTTGCTACGCTCAGCTGCCCACCTCGTATTGCGTCATAGGTACGTGCGTCACCA
The DNA here is from genome assembly GCA_034694825.1 of Anurida granaria. Classification (NCBI taxonomy): domain Eukaryota; kingdom Metazoa; phylum Arthropoda; class Collembola; order Poduromorpha; family Neanuridae; genus Anurida; species Anurida granaria. The sequence continues at coordinate 5,503 of JAQIWD010001165.1, forward strand.
TCACGCCCACCACCGCCACCTGCACCTGTCCTTCCGACCGCCATGGACCTCGGTGTGAGTGGATCAATCGCTGTAACGAAGCACCGCCAGTATGCCAGAACGGTGGGACCTGCGCGCCCGTGGTGAACGACTACAGTTGCGCATGTCCAACCTCGCACATTGGAAAGGATTGTGAATACGAAAATGGATGTGTGAGAGACGACCCTTGCAAGAATGGAGGCACTTGCACCCCCAGACCAAATGCGGCAGGAAAGGACGACTGGACATGCGCATGCGGCCCAGAATATCAACGCCAACCAGACTGCTCTGAGCGTGACCCCTGTGTCCGTGACAACAAGTGTCGGAATGGAGGCACCTGCTCCCGAGTGGACAATGTCAGGATCCAGTGCGACTGCGCTGTAATTCCAGGGGAAAGGTTCATGGGCGCACTTTGTGAAATTGAGCGGGGGGTGATCCGACTGGATGGTTACCCGGTGACAGCCAATGTCGGACAGCAGCTCGGTTTTGTTCTCATCGTGGAACGGCGCGGGACGACACCAACTTTCAGGATTGACCTCGGGGATTCCTTCAACTTTGAAATTTCGGAGAGCAACTTACTCCCGCTGAATGCTGCCACGATCGAGACACAGCGCGGGATTCTGGACGCCCAGGGAAGAGCCATCTTGACCACATTTGCCAATCGGGGATGGGACTTTTTCCCTTTCACGCACATTTACAATTCCAAGGGGACTTTCACCGTGACGACCACCGTGCTCAACTCTGACCAACTGTCGCCACCACCATGGCTCAGTCAGGTTACGACCGACTCCACGTTCTGCATCCCCCGGGTGACACTTCAGAACTGTGGGAGGAGTCGGTCACGGGTGCAGGATCCGAAGGTACCAACTTTTGAGCGGAAGTCACGGTTTGTCATCGAAGGAAGTTTGTACTACGATGGGTGCACGCCTTCGGCTGGAATCAAATTCAAATGGGACCTCTTTCGGCTTACGGCCGTCTCACCTTACCCCAGGACTGGTGCGTTTTGGAAATTTAGTTCACAGAGACATTAAATTCAAATTTTTACGATGGTGTTACAAATTTGGTGGGGTTTTTCTTTTTAGACAATGAATGGGAACTCTCTGGAATCACGGCGCATGAGAACAATGATCAGAAACACATAATCTTCCTCCCGTACAGTCTTCTCCAGGGAGAGTACTGGATCCAGCTGTTTGTTTACTATGAATTGGAATCAGACACATCCAACGCTAAACCAGTGGGAAATTTGGATTGGGTAAGTTTGAATTTCCCAAGATTTGGTGCTTGTGCATATTTGTAGTTTCTTTTTTTTCTTTTTTTTTTATAAACATTTTGGCGTTTTCTTATTAAAACATTTTCATTTTTTTTAAAGCATTTTGGTGTTATTAACATTTAAGTTTTTTTTTATAACATTTGAGCGTTTTTTCATTTTATCTTTTTAACAATTTAACCATTTCATTTTTTAACATTGTTGTTTGTTTTAGCATTTTGGAGTATTTTTTGCACATTTCGGCATTTTGGAGTATTTTTTTGCACATTTCGGCATTTTTAAAAACATTTTGGCGTTTCTAAAATTAAAAAAAAAACATTTTGGCGTTTTTAACATTAAAAAAAACATCTTGGCGTTTTTAACATTTTCATTTTTTAACATTGTTGTGTTTGTTTTAGCATTTTGGTGTTTTTTTCACATTTCGGCATTTTTAAAAGCATTTTGGCGTTTTTAACATTTTCATTTTTTAACATTGTTGTGTTTGTTTTAGCATTTTGGTGTTTTTTTCACATTTCGGCATTTTTAAAAGCATTTTGGCGTTTTTAACATTAAAAAAAACATTTTGGCGTTTTTAACATTTTTCATTTTTTAACATTGTTGTGTTTGTTTTAGCATTTTTTCACATTTCGGCGTTTTTAAAAACATTTTGGCTTTTTTAACATTTTTGTTTTTAACATTTTTCGTATTTTAACATTCTGGTGTTTGTTTTCAACACTTTGGCGTTTTTAAATTTTTTTTTACATTTTGGTGTTTGTCTTAACATTCTGGCGTGGGTGTTTTTTTAACATTTAAGCGTGTTCAATGAAATTTTGATCTTTTTTTTAACATTATTTGGATGTTTTTGGACGCAGTGTTACTTCAACCTGAAGAACAGTCCACCAATCGCCCGAATCGAAGGCGGAAACTCCCGAACGATCCACTTCCATGCCGCTGGGAACGAACCCCTGACCCTCAACGCCTCTAGTTCCATTGACCAAAATGACCCCCAGAATCCCAAGTTGACCTTCAAATGGAGCTACAAAATTGAAGGCGATGCGACCACGCACCCTTGTTCTGGAGTTTCCAAAAGCCCCTGCTCATCTCCCGTGGTTCAAGTGCACGCCAAGACTTTGGACATAACGAAAAGGTGGGCGAAATCATTAGGCTGCAATTCAAATCAAGTAAATTGGCGCCAAATTTTGTAAATTTGTGAAATCCTTAGTTACACATTCCACGTGGACGTGCAGAGTGTCCGTCCAAATGAACCTACCACAACTGCCACGGCCTACCAAAAGATCGACATTGCTACTGAGGGCATCGAAGTTCTAGTCCGGTAAGTTTGATTTTCGCGCCTTTTAAATTCCCGCGCCAAACTGCGCAAAAGTCAATGCATGTTCATTGGTCCTTTCTGCGCAGGTGCATTGAGAATTGCCTAAAATTCAACCCCGGTGACACGGTGCACCTCGAGTGTGGCTGTCGGGACTGCACTGGATTGAACGTCGTTTATACGCATACCTGGGACTCACAGTATGGCAAGGTCACCACCATTGGTCCCCGTACATTTCACTTGACCTTGGCACCGGATGACACGCCTGCGCAGGAAGTCCGGGAGTTTGCTTGTATTGGCACCGGAAACATCGGTAGGGAGAATCACGTGGGATTTAGCGTCCTCCCCATTGTGATCAACAAGCCACCAGTCCCTGGAACCTGCCCCATGCGCCTCCCTCTCCAGCTTCTGGAATTTCTCCAGCCGACAACTTCCGGACAAGTACGATTCGACTGCTCGGATTTCCGAGATCCGGCTCCTCCAAATCTCCCGCTGATTTACCAAGTGAATGCGATCATCCCAAACAACGGGGACCTAATTTTGCCCGGGGGGATTCTGCTTTACCACGACGTTGGCGACGTGCTGTCCCTCTTTTACTTCCCCATGGGGGAGCACCAGGAGTCTTATGAAATCCACCTGGAAGTTCAGGTCTCGGATGCTTTCGGACTTCCTGCAAAGGTCCAGAAAAACTGAAAAAACCTCAATTCCAACATTTGGGCGCCATTTTGAATTTTGTTTCCAGAGCGCAGAAAAAAAAATGGTTAAAATTATGGCGCCAACGCCAGGGGGCTCTGGCTGCACCGGTGGGATTCCAAACTGTCTCCAGGAAATCCAAAAGGAATTCCGGGCGCGAATGGACAAGAGTTTTGGTTTTGCGACGGCGGATGGGAGCGACGTCTCTCGGCTCATGGCCGCAGGCGACAATCAGAAAGCCCTCCAGCTCATTCTCAGCGTCCTCTATACCCAGAAAACGTTCGGTCAGGCTGGATCGGAACTCTCCGAAATTAGCCGACTGGTGACGATTGAAGAGAGGAAGAATACGAGCGACCGAATCATGAGTACCTTCCGACAAATCCCGCTTTACAGTCACCTCATTGTGAAGCAAGTGATGCAGGGTCTCTACCTCCTTTCTTACTACGCTGAATCTCTGACTGATGAGACGCTGCTGAGTTGCGCAGAACAACTCATTCAGACTGCCAAGTACTTCCGGAACTTTGTTTTGAAAAATCAGGAAGTCATCTTCAAACGGGACATTGCACAACTCGCAAGGTTTCAAAAATTGGCGCCTTTTCCAAATACTTTCCTCCAAGATTTTTTAATTCGGATTTCAATCCAGGGCTGGAAAATTCGCTGCTGAGAATATCATGGTGGAGACTGAGAAAAGGGGTCGGGCGCTCCTGGCCAAGGATGCGCAGGCGCTGAAAAAGGCTCAAGAGGTCCAGCTCCAGCATCTTTACCAAGTGGATCGAGATTATTTCACGGAAGTTGATGAACTTACATCGGATAACGCAAATGTAGGGAATGAGCATCCCAACACGACCCTTGACCCTTCGGAAGTGGAAGCTGTGAAACGGGTACTAAAATTGACGCTGTTCGCTGAATGCTATTGATTGGAAAAAATGAAGCAAAAAAGGCACTTTTGCCACGCGCCTCAAATTCAAAACTTGCCGCTAATTTGTGACTTTTTGACCACAGATGTCGTCCATTTGTCAGCGGGCGTTTATCTCCATGGTCCACTTGCTAGAGGCGACGGCGTTCCAAGAAGTCGTTACGACCACGACCGAAATTCAGCTCCCGGGGTCAGAGAAGGTCAAGACGACCGTCGACATTCAACGAGTCGACGAGCTGGATTTGACTCACTCCACAATCACGTTCACACCCGAAATTATCCCACTATTGAAAAAACAAAATGTGGAAACGGTTCAGATTCATGTAAGGACTGGAAGCGGAAGGGATTTTTCCATCCTATGCTACAGAACCCACGAATTTTCGAAGTTCACCTTCTCTTTTCAGTATGTCAAGTCCGAGATTGACCCTTACTTTGGCGACTTTGACGTCAGCGTCGCCACCCACGTCATTTCCCTCCAGATCGAGGCTGATGACATCACGGATGAAAAGGGGGAGCAATGGATCCGAATCCTGGAAACGGTCCAACCCTCTAGAATCCAAATCCCACTGCGGGATCCATCAAAGGACATTTTGGGAGAAACGATTCAGAACGAGACAGCCAACGCCACCTCTGGACGTTTCGTGTCAGTCGAGCTTGTTCCTTTTGATGAAATCTCGGACTTGAATCCAAACATCAAAATGTACCATCTGAGCCTCATTTCTGGCTCCTCCTTCTACATGATCGTGACAACTCGGTCGGAGCCAAAAGGGGACTATAAAACGATCGAGTACCAGGCTGCCTTGGTTCGCGACTACCGGCCCACCACTGAGGAATTCTGTCGCCTCGATGACCACCACACTCGACGCTTCTCTTCCGGGGAGGTCATCCAGTTTAGCATTGATGTCCATGAGCAAATAGTCAACCTTGCGTAAGGGGCAATTCTTGACCTTTGACCTTTGACCTCACTTTGACCTTTGACCTCTGACCTCCAAACTCAGGTGGAATCAAAAGTATTTGGATTTCTATATTGGAATTTGGCCATTCGACGAGTCTGGGAAACTCCCGTTTGGAACGCCACTCAATTTCTCCGTGAATTTTGTCCAGTTGAGTTGCCTCACCCGGAATGAAGATGAGACGAATTGGGTTGGGAAGGGGTGTGAGGTAAGGTCAAGGTTCATTTTTCATCTGGAACTTCTTGAAGTGACCCTTGACCCCTGTGGTAGGTCTCTGATTTTGTGGCTGGAAAGTACCTGGAGTGCGAGTGTCACCACTTGAGCATCTTTGCTGGCTCTGTTCTCATCCCACCCAACAAGGTCGACGTCATCAATGACCTTGACCTCTTCTTGACCATCCCGGAAAACTACATTGTGCCGGCGACTGTTGGAGCCGTTTTGTGCCTTTGGTGTCTCTTCCACTTGATTTGTTTTTGGAAGGATCGGAATGACCTCTCCCATCATACGGGCATCACAATCATGTGTGAAATTGGGGAAAATTTTAGTCACACTTTCTACTTGGTTCGAATTGTGACTGGGAGTCGAATCTCGGCGGGAACGACGGCAAATGTCTCCATTCAAATCTACGGGGAAAAGGGGCGGAGCAAAGTTTATGTCGTCAAGGACCCGACGCTTTCCGTTCTCAACCGAGGGGGAAACGACTCCTTCCTCATTTCATCCGCAAAGGATTTGGGGAAACTTGAGAAAATTCGCGTCTGGCATGACAATACGGGACCACGCCCAGGATGGTAAAATTTTACGACATTCACATTATCGGACTTTTCCTCATTTTGCATATTTTTTCCTTGTACATTTTGAAACATTCGAACACATTTTCACAAACTCTGTTATATTTTAACAAATTTTTTTTATACAATTTTTATGGTCAGGTACCTTCGGAAAATCCACGTTCGAGATGTGAAAACAGGGCAACGTTGGTACTTTTTTGCGGATACGTGGCTCTCGATGACTTACGAAAAGGATCCGAACATTATTCGGGAATTTCGGGCTGCTACTCCAGCTGAGTTAAATTCCTGGCGCCGGCGGTTCAATGACCGTCTCGTTGAAGAATTCAACAATTCCCATCTCTGGTTCAGCATGTTTTTCCGCTTGCCCAGTTCGAATTTCACGCGATGTCAAAGGTTGGTCTGCTCCATTGGCATCCTCATGTCCCACATGTTATTTAATATCATGTGGGAAGGGATCCCTACGTTGGATCATAGTAAGTCTCCAGAAAATACGAGCCCCCATTGGCTCTTGGCGTTGGACCAATCAGAACCCTCCATTTTCATTTTTTCTAGTCACTACGTTCGAAGTTGGTGATTTCTCCATCAATTTGCGTCAAGTTCTCCTCGGCCTCCAGATTGCGATTGTGGCGTCCCCTCTCGGGATGCTTCTCATCCTCCTCTTTCGTCGTATCCGAATTCATCGAATTCCAACGTTGGTCGTTTGGCAGGATCGGGTCAAGCGATCGGGTCAAGACCTCATCAAATACCGGGAAGAACACCTTTTCATGCCAGACCGGAATGGGGAGTTTACAAAGTGCGTCATCCCCGCGAAAGGGGGCGGGGACGAGGGCGACGACGGTGAAGGGCTCCGCCCCTTTTCAATCCCCGCAACGGATATGGCCGCCACGGAGGCCTGGGTGCGCCAAGACACGCGCGGATTCGGACTTCGCCCACCTTCTCAGCGGGAACCGGATGCTTTTGTCCATAAAGTGGATGAGAAGGAAACTCCTACGGCGCCTGCGCTCCTGCGCATTTCTCGCCGAGCCATTGCCGAGTCTGTCCGACGAACGGATCCGAGTGCCTTCATCTACTCTGGCGATGGGAACTTTGAGGATCTTTTTCATGCAGACATTCTTGCTCGGGCGGAGGAGAACCCACCATGGAAAGGATTCAAGCGGAAGGACCTTCATGCCATTGAGGAGACCATGAAGGCGGAGCTTCCGAAACTCCGCCCAGTCGAAGTGGTTGACAAGGAGGGACGGAAGAATGACGTCATTTACCACGGGATTTCCCTGGAACTCTGTCTCATGTCGCCTGTTTACAAAAAGAAGGGATACCTCCCTTGGTGGTTCATTTATATTTCTTGGACCATCGCCATCTTGACCATCCTGACTTGCGCATTCTTCACGACATTCTACGGACTCAGTATTGGGCGGTTGAGGAGCAAGCACTGGGCGTCTGAAATCGGATTCGCTTTTCTCCAGACCCTCATCGTTACGCAGCCCGTCCGGATCGTCATTGTCGCCTTCATCTTTAGTCTCATTTATCGCGTAAGCGACATTGGGGCGACACTTTTGGCGGGATTTAAATTTTGAACTCATTCAATTACATCTGCGCAGAAAATCCACGCATCGGATGAGGATCGTTTCCAAGTCGTCGTGGCTGACGGGCAGGAGGACTTGTCCGGAGTGAAGAAATTGCATTTTGTCCAGTTCAAATCCAAGCGTTCCTATCCACCGCTGAGTGGTTCCATCTTGCTGGAACTTCGAGTTAAGGCGCGGCGTCGGAACGAACTCAAGAAAGGACTAGTGGCGCTTTTCTTTCACGCCTTGGCAATGCTTTTTCTCGCCTCCATCATCTCCAATTCCTCCTCTGCGGTAAGGTTTCGGTGTTTGGAAATTTCATAAAGTTTTGGTAAATTTTGTGAAATTTGGAGAAAATTTCGTAAAGGTTTGGGAAATTTCGTAAAGTTTTGAGAAAATTCCGTAAAGCTTTGGAAAATTCCGCAAAGTTTTGGGAAATTTCGTAAAGTTTTGGGAAATTTCGTAAAGTGTTGGGAAATTTCGTAAAGTTTTGGGAAATTTCGTAAGGTTTTGGGAAATTTCGTAGAGTTTTGGGAAATTTCGTAAAGTTTTGGGAAATTTCGTAAAATTTTGGGAAATTTCGTAAAGTTTTGGGAAATTTCGTAGAGTTTTGGAAATTTCGTAAAGTTTTGGGAAATTTTGTAAAGTTTTGGGAAATTTCGTAAAGTGTTGGGAAATTTCGTAAAGTTTTGGGAAATTTCGTAAAATTTTGGGAAATTTCGTAAAGTTTTGGGAAATTTCGTAGAGTTTTGGAAATTTCGTAAAGTTTTGGGAAATTTTGTAAAGTTTTGGGAAATTTCGTAAACTTTTGGGAAAATTCGTAAAGCCGCTGGAAATTTCGTAGGGTTTTGTGAAATTTCGTAGTAAAGTTTTGTGAAATTTC
>JAQIWD010001166.1:0-13877 GCA_034694825.1 Anurida granaria
TGTCAGAAATATAGTGTGACGGAAAATATGTCAGAAATATAGTGTGACGGAAAATATGTCAGAAATATAGTGTGACGGAAAATATGTCAGAAATATAGTGTGACGAAAAATATTTCTGAAACAGTGTGACGGAAAATGTTTCTAAAATATTGCGTGACTTAAAATGTTTCTAAAATATAGCGTGACTTAAAATGTTTCTAAAATATAGCGTGACTTAAAATGTTTCTAAAATATAGTGTGACGGAAAGAAATTCAGAAATATAGTGACGAGAAAAAATTCAGAAATATAGTGACGGAAAATATGTCAGAAATATAGTGACGAAAAATATTTCTGAAACATAGTGTGACGGAAAATGTTTCTAAAATATTGCGTGATTTAAAATGTTTCTAAAATATTGCGTGACTTAAAATGTTTCTAAAATATAGCGTGAGTTAAAATGTTTCTAAAATATAGCGTGACGGAAAAAAATTCAGAAATATAGTGACGAGAAAAAATTCAGAAATATAGTGTGACGGAAAATATTTCCAAAATATAGTGTGACGGAAAATAAGTTGAAAAGTGTGACGGAAAGTTTTACCTATGCCCGAGAATATTAACTGTCCTCGCTTCGCTTGGCCAGAATTAATAATAAGTAATATAATTATAATTCGTAATTACGTGAGTGTAAAACCAGGTCGACAAAGGCACTGAAAACTGCCTTGATAATTATTGCACGTCCCATAGTTACAGACGCCCTGGCCCTGTCGCTCGGCGCATTCGTTCACATCTATTGGGAAAACGAGGCGTGATCTCAGGAATTCAACCTCAGCGTTCAAGAAATTTTAACTTACCGAGACACCTCCGCATGCTATGATCCAAACGGTAACCTAACTCCAGAAAATATATTTTAGGAATCAATTGAAATACTTTAGAGTCCAGGAAAAGCCCAAGTCGACCAACCTTCTGGACATCGACACTCAAAACTTCCAGGAACATTGATACACTGGGCATTCCCTTGACACGGGCTTGGTACCCTACTGCACTCATTATCATCAACACAGGTATGGAGGACTTCGTCATAGAGAAATCCTCGGTAGCACTCGCAGCGAAAGCTGGAGGGAGTATTGATACAAATCCCATTGCGACACAACGTCGGCATCAGAGCACATTCGTCGATTTCCTCGGGCAGGCCTGTGACTGGATTCACGATTTGCCCGGGCTTAAATCCACAAAGGAGGGAGTACTCCGCTGGAAACAAAGTAATCAATTAAACGCTGGAATTTTCCATCTCACTGTTTCCATTTAAACAGTACTGCTTACGCGTTGAGGAATTTGGACAAGGGAGACAAGCCTCGCCCCAAGCAGCTCCCATGGAGCAACAACAGAGCATCCTCGTCTGTCGCGTCCCCATTGGATGAGCACATTTCAAGGCCGTCACGTTGAATTCCATGTAGCACGGTTCCTTCCGCATGTCAACACACTCTCCTGTCAATTAAATTAATTTGAAAGTATTCTAGAAATTGAGAAGGGAAACAAAAGATTTGACCCCTACGTCCACTAGGAAGAAGCATGTACCCGATTGGGCAAAGGCAATGATAACCCCCTTCATCATTGAGGCAATCACCGACGCCGCACACGTCTGGAGTCTCTATGCATTCATTCACGTCTGGAAGAAGGATTTTAGTCACGTTTACAGAATTCAACTCCCAATAAAAATCAAGTACCGATGCACATGGCTTTGGTAAAATCAAGTCTATAGCCAGGGTCGCAGCTGCAAATGAAGCTTCCAAAAGTGTTGGTACATTTCCCGTGGTGGCAGACGTGACTTAATTCCTGACATTCGTCTATGTCCTCCAGTACTACCTAGGTAAAAGTAAGAGAGGTCAGCAATGGAGAGGAGTTCTCAGTGACCTCTAGGACGCATTACCGTGTTCCCATTAGGACGGAATCCATTACCCCCGGCGCAGAGGAAGTTGTAGTCCTCTGACCCAGCGGCGGGACAGGCTTCACATAGGGGTCCCCAGTTGACCCCAACAGAACAGCAACAACTGGCCCTCGTCATGAGGTCACCGACGGGGCGAGTACATTCTCTCCGTCGAAACGGCGGTTGTCGTCCACGTCCCTCCTCTCCAGCGTCCATGAAGCAGTTGCTTTTCCGCCTGTCTAAACAGGAACGAACTTTTATAACTCCAAACTTTTGGATTCCAAAGATCTAAAACTGTACCGTTGAGGACTTACCAACGCATGCGTTCCCACTCTCAACTAATTCGTATTCCGGAGGGCATTCACAGACGTAGGATCCTGGGCGATTGATACAAGTACCATAAAGACCTAAAAATTAATCATGATTAATTAATTTACAAAATTAATCCTTAAAATAATTATTTCGGATGCTCACATGCATGGGGACTTTCACATTCATTAATGTCAGTACAGTTTCCTAGAATAAAAATTAAAAATAAAGATTTAAAAAGAAATTAATTCAGATGTCAATTAAAATTTTTTTTCTTAAAAAAAAAAAGGTACAAAAGAGAACTCACCACCACCAGAATCAAGCCGGTAACCCTTATTACAAGAACAGCGAAATGCTCCAAGAATATTTTCACACCGTCCTGGAAAATGAAGTAATTGAATCACCCTTTCAACCGCCGGGTGTAAGGGTAAGGGCTAAGGCTAATTAATTAATTTGAGGTAATTTTCAACCCACCCTGAAAACAAATTTCTGGAAAAATTCCGCATTCGTCAATATCAATACAGGAGTGCTTCTGAGGATCCCGATTCATGAATCCATGGTCGCATTCACAAATGAAGGATCCTGGCTGGTTGAGACATTGGCCATGCTCGCACAAATTTGGGTTATCGGAACATTCATCCTGTTGAAGCCGTCAAATTAAGGACAGAGCTACTGGAATGGGCCCTCACGGCAACGCCCCCTCCAGCAAAATACATACACAAAATACATACCTGGTCAAGACAGTTCCAACCATCCCCTTCGTATCCAACGTCACAGGCACACTGAAAAAAAAATACGTCAAAGCTAATCGGGTGACGTAAGCTCGTTAAGTTAATAATTTACCCGAAAGGAACCATCCGTGTTGATGCATTGGGCATCCGGGTGACAACCGCCATTGTTAATTTGGCATTCGTTAATATCACGACAAGTAAGACCATCTCCAGTGAATCCTTCTTCACATCGACATTCGTACGCCCCCTGAAAATTAATTAACAAAGCATTAAATTCGTTCGCGACTACTTCAGATAATAATTTGTTTTATGACTCCTCAGCTTTACCTCCGTATTGGAACATTCTGCATTATTTGCACAATTAAAGTTCCCCATGAGACATTCATCTTCATCAACACATGCTGGGCCTAATTCTGGTCGCACTGAGAAGCCATCTTCACAGCGGCAGTTGAAAGTGCCCATGGCATTTTCACAGCGTCCTGCTTCTCCACAAATTAATGGGTCACCCCTACACTCGTCCACATCTGGAACCATTAACTCAACCAATTAATTTAATTAATTTTCAACAAATCAATCATATCCAAGTTCCAAACTAACCAAGGCAAGTGGAGCCATCTGGAGAGGGTAAAAGTCCCCTTGTACATTCGCATTCGTAACTTCCTGGTAAATTCTCACACTTTCCGCCATTGCAGACTCGGGAATCCCGGCACTCATCAACGTCAGCACAGCTCTTTCCGTCCAAAAGAAGCGTGTAGCCCGGGGCACACTAAAATTCCAAATAAAGAAGAGTTATGAAATTCGATTTGTGAATGAATTGGATTTTTGGGATAAAAATCATTACGGCACATGTATAACTTCCAGGAGTATTCAAACAGGCCGATTGACAGCCGCCATTATTGACACTGCACTCGTCAATGTCTTCACAGTGAGCTCGATTACTTCCAGGCTCATACCCTTCAAAGCAATCTATCAAAGGTAAAAAAGAAAACGTCAACAAATTCTGTTTTTTTTTCGTGAACAAACTCTTCAAATCTGCAGCAAATCTGTGCAATCTGCAGGGAAACAGCTAAAGGTTATTTACTCGTTTGCGCGGCGGCCAAGCTTACCACATTGGAAAGTTCCCATCATGTTTTCGCAGATCCCATTGGAACAAATCCCGCTTGATCTAGAACAGAAAAGTGAGACCATCAAGTTCAGAGTTTGGCCTTGAAAAAAAATATTGGCTGTCAGCTTACCTCGAACATTCGTCAATATCTTTACATTCCCGTTGATTGGCGGCCAATTCGAGACCCGGGGGGCATTCACAACGAAAACCACCGACGACATTTACACAGCGCCCACCACGACAGAGACCCTGGAAACACACATGACGAGAATGGTATAACTGGAGTGCGTAATCCATGATGTACGCTAACTTTTATGGTGAATTTCTCACCGGCGTCCGCTGGCATTCATCCACATCTGCAGGATTCATGAAAACTCGCAATTAAAACCAAGAAATCACGAAAAATTCAAAGTTTGCAAAATTGTTACCCATGCAAACTTGCATAGCCATTGTGGATTCAAAACCTTCTTCACAGTCACAGGCGAAGCTTCCAGGGACATTCCGGCAGGTCCCGTTTCCACAAACGGAACCCATTATGCCGCATTCATTTATGTCTAAAAGATTGCTTAAAATTCATGTCCAATTTCTTTACCGCCGGGGGTGTTTTGAAGCTTTTTGCCCAAATTTTGTATTTTGGTTCAACTCACCAATACATTTGATCCCATCTTCATCCAGCGCATAACCTTGATTACATCGGCAGGTAAAACTCCCAACGGTATTTCGACATCTCCCGTTTTCGCAAATCCCAGGAATCATCGTACATTCATTCTAGGACAAGTTGGACAATTTCTGCAGTGAATATGAGGAGGAGGCTAAGGACTCGGTGGGAAATGTTCTTGGAAATGGAAATCCTTACAATGTCTTTCCTCCCACTTCCGGTTCCAATCCCACGTGGACAGAGTTGTGCAAAAAGTTCACTCGCGGGTCTCGGACACTGGAGACAATCACGTCCCCATGCTCTTTGACCAGACGCAACGTCAGAAAAAGCCATCGAGGTCACAGTTTGACCTTGCAAAATATTATATTTGTGGGCAGCTTACCTTCCAACTGTGCAACAACAATCCGTTCGGAGGTAATGACCTTCAAGGGCATGTGAACACTCCCCACGCTTCACTTGCATGTAGCAAAGTTCTTCTCGACGGTCGACACAGCGCGTCCCACCTGCTTCCAGTTCCAGTCCAGGTGGACATCTGTAAAAACGAATAAGTCCAATAATGAGTACTTCACTGGCAATAATTGACAGGCGGTTGACCTTTGAACTTACGTGCAAGTAAAGGAACCTTCCGTATTAACACAAGTACCGCCGCCGTAACAGATTTGTGGAGAAAGGTCACATTCATTTATGTCGACGCAGGTCTTCCCGTCCAACTGAGGAGGGGGGGGGGAGGTATAAATTAATTCATTTTATTCAGTTTCAATCGAATTTTTGCTAACTTACTTTTGCAAATCCGACGGAACATTCGCAAAGTCGGGTGTCACACGGTTCGCAAGGACTTCCCCAAGCAGTTCCAACTCCGTTCGAGCAACAACATTCATTTCGTGACATCAGACGCTTCAGATTCCCTTCACATTTTCCAGCGACATGTTTTGTCCAGCAATTGCCCTTTCGATTGTCTAGAAGTTAAGCGAAAGTCAATGGTGGAACTTTTTTGGTTTTTCTAGCTAAATTAAAAATAACTTGAGAATTTAACTGGGATCTTTTACCGATACAAAATCGTCCAGAATTATCCAGCACGAACCCTTCGTGGCACTGGCACTTGAAACTTCCCACTGTGTTTAGGCAGCGTCCATTCGGACAAGCTCCGATCTTTGGATCCCTGCATTCGTCTAGGTCCTGACACACTTGAGTCCTCGAGTCAAACTCGGTTCCCACTGGACAAATACACTGGAAACCACCTGGAGTATTTTTGCATTGTCCTCCGCCACACAGAAAATCATCCAACTAGAAAGAAGAAGCGTCAAGTTACGTTCCAGTTGCAAATCGACGCATTGTCATCGTTTACCTCACACTCATTCACGTCAACGCAGGGCTTGCCGGATGGGTCAACTTGATAACCAGGCTCACAAATACATCGAAAAGTTCCTGGAATATTTTCACAAGCTCCATTGGGGCCGCAGATTCCAGCATTTTGAGCGCATTCATTTATGTCTGGAAGGGATGGAAAGACGGGGTCACATCATTCCTGCCTTTAAAGAATTCGACCTCTCCCTTACCGTCCCCACTGTGGGTCATTCCAGGACCGTGTGGACAAAGGAGATCAAACTCAGGCGTATTTGGCATTGGACAAGGACGGCACGGTATTCCCCAGCCCATTGGTTGCCCAAAAACGACCGAGCAACAACAGCAAGTGGATCGCGGGACAGGAGCCGAAGAAGGGGCGGTGCAAATACCATCACGGTATTGGGCATAACACAAATCTCGCTGAGTATCTGAAGAAAGAGGTCAAATGTTCAGCAAAAAATTAAGGACTTAAGGGCTGGTTGGCTGGGAATATGAACCTTTACCTAAGCAAGTCGTTCCATCAGGGCCAATCGAAAATCCAGGCAAACATTCACATTTATAGCTTCCTTTTGAGTTGACGCAACGACCCCCGGAGCATGGGGCAATGTCGCATTCGTTTATGTCTAAAAAATTTCAAGAAAAGAGAACTTTCATTTATAGAAATTTCCGGAGATTTTTAAAACAAAAAAATGAAAACCGACCAACGCAGTTTCGGCCAAGCGGTCCAAGTTTGAACCCAGGATTGCAGACGCAACGAAATGAGCCATCGATATTAAGACACCGTCCATTTTCGCACATTCCATCAGTACATTCGTCGCGGTCAACGCAGAAGGCTTGATCGGTAGATGGCTGAAATCCATCTAGGCAAATGCATTTGTAAGATCCAAGTGAATTTTCACAGCGGCCAGAAAGACAGATCCGTGGATTTTCTAAGCATTCATCGACATCGATACAGGAATGTCCAGTAGGAGAGAGAACAAATCCATCCCTACATTGGCACCTGGAAAAATTAATCTTGAAATTTCTATCCTGGAGGATTTTTGTTAGAAATTAGGAGCAAGAAATTAGCATACTTGAAAGAACCGTCCATATTGATGCAGATCCCATTGGCACACATTCCAGTCTCACTGCATTCGTCGTGATCTAACAAAGAGAAAACATTTTTTTAACATACTAAAGCCAACAAATTCTGAAATTAACCAACCAATGCAAAAACGACCATCTGAAGAGACGTCAAAACCGGTCGGGCAAACTGAAAATAAAATGTCAAAGTTTTAGTTTGTCCTTCAGTTCCTTTAGTAGTGTCAAATCGTAGTTGGGCAATGGTAGTGTCATCCTGAATTGGAAACTTACCGCAGGTATAGCTCCCTTGAGTGTTGACGCTGCAATTAAAATGTATTATGAATTAAGCTCATTGTGGCAAAGGTAAAATAGAATTCCAGTGTACATACCATCGGCCACCTTGACAAAGTCCACTTTGAACATTTAGGCGACATTCGTCAAGGTCCTCACATTGCGACATTGGCGTCTTTTGGGAATATCCAGCAGAACACTCTGAATAAAATTAAAATTAAGGAGTTCAATCAGAAAGTTAAATTAATTAATCCTTAAAATGTAAACTTACCGCAACGGTAACCATCGACGAGGTCAATGCACTTCCCATTCCCACCTGGAAATTCATGAAAAAACAAATTCAGAAAACAGCAATGAGATTTTAGTAATTGGAGACAAAAGTTGCGTACAAATGTCCGGGCGGAGTCCACATTCATCAACTTTTGCAATCTGTCCAGGTCCAGCAGCATCCGCGCAAAGGGCTTTGTATCCGTCTACATTACACAAATTCCACGTTCAATTTCGCAATCCTATTAACCCATGAATCCTACCTTGGATTTTATTATACATCATTTACAATATTTCCTTACTTGTTTCAGATGACGGACAAACGTCGCAATTGTTTTCATCTCCCCATCCTAAAAAATCAGAGTAAATCAGTTTGGAAATTGTATTGGATTCAAATGGAATTCCGAATAATTTTTCGTGTAATTGACCTTTGCCCATATTGACCCCACAACAACAATCTCGCTTCGTGAGGCGTACGGATAGTTTCCCTCGACAGAGCCCACGGAGTACGGACGTAAAGCAATTTCCTTGTCTCGCATCTGGAAAAGCACAATAAATCATTGTTGGAGATAATTCCACCGTGTAGTTTTCTTCACCACATGAGCTCATAAATCACCAATGCACAATTTCTGATCTTGCGTTGGTATAAATCCACGGTCACAAAGGCAGTAGTAGCCACTTGGGATGTTAACACAACGCCCGTTGTTACACGTCCCCGGTTTCAGGCATTCATTTTCATCTTCACAAGGGCCCGAAGTCCCATCCTAAAAATCAGTTCAATGAATTTTGAAAATTCGGTTCCATTTATACCCTTCGTGGGAAGGAATTTATGATTTTACCTTTGGAATTTGTCCAGGTGGACATTCACATTTGAACGATCCAGGAGTATTAACACATCTTCCACCTTCGCAAATTCCTGGAATCGCTTCGCATTCGTCCACTTCAATACAGGCCCCTGAGTGGATATTCTTCAAGTACCCGTGCTCACAGTCCAAGTGAGTTGGACAGGGCTCGCATGGCTACAAAATTCAAAATTTCCCGCCAAACGTTTTAAGCCTTGAACACATTTGAACTTACGTGACCCCAAGCTTTCCCAATGGTAGCACAACATAGTGTCCGAGTACAGACGACTCCTAGCAGTTGCCCTCCGCAAGTATTTCCACTTGTTTTCGTAAAGCAAGGACCAGTCCGGTAATCTGGAAGGCATTAAAAAAGAATTATTACGTTTTGCACTTTAGAATTTATGGACCTGGAAGGAGAGATTGTTAATATCAATGGCAGTTAGTTGGAATTGAAACCTTTTTAAAACCTCTTTTTCGTCATCTCCAATCACATTTAAGAATTAATTGCACGGGGTCATCCGCGGTCAATGATCTGGGCTTAGGTCCTCCTGAGAAGCAGGTGGATCCTAAATAAGGAAATTCTAAACAGGTTCACTGAACCTGGCGGAATGGCATGGAGAATGGAATAATGGGGATCAGTTTACAGAGTCACGTTTCCAGACTTGCATAAAAAATGGGATTAGGAAGATGCATTACAGGGATTCCACCTCCATAATTCCATGTTTACATTTACCTAATGCACTTTGACAGTTAAAATTCCATTTAATCGTTGGGAAAAACCCAATTAATCAATCCACTACTCACCAGATTCACAGCGTCGGCCCGTGTATCCATACACACCTAAACACGCAAAGAACGAGAAACATAAGGGAACATGATGCGGTGGAACCGTATGGAAAGAGCTGGAAGAACTTACAGGCGCAACGATCAGGGCCAATGCAGCGTCCAGCGTTTAGACAGGGCTCACGGCAAACAGCTAAAAATAGGCTGGAATTAAGTACCTGGAAAAATAGGAATTCACGGGGAAATCCCTGGAATCCCTTACGTTCACCACAAAATTCTCCTTGGAATCCAGACTTGCAGATGCATTTGGCATTAGTGCAAGTACCACCGTTGAGACAAGGAATCCGACACCCACCGTTCGCTGGAGAAATTCCATGCCCACTTCCTTGGCCACCTTGTCCAGGACCACCACTCTGACCTGGCCTTCGGCCGTCACCTGGAAAAATTGGAGATTTAAAATAGTGCACTTTTTTGAAGCAACTCCGACACTGGAGGCCTTGGGTCAAGCCGGCGTTACCTTTGGATTCAGAACAGTTGGAAGCAACGGTGCCGCCGTCGCAGAGACAAATATTCGGTTTGACGCACCGCCCAGGACCACAAGGACGGCAAATCGCTGAGAAATGAATGGAAATTTTGAAATCCAAAGACAATTTTGAATATCAACGTAATAGCAAACGCGAATAAAATAACCAAATATCTTCAGTTTTCTAGCACACTATGTTATGAAAATATACGAAATTGCATTTAGCGTTTAGTTAACGTATATCCAGACAAATTGCAAAGTGCGTTCAAACCTGGGAAACATTAACCTTAAATCCACTTACGAATGACGCATAGTCCTGAATTTGGTTTTTGGGTCCAGCCCGGGCAGCAATAAGTTTTATGACGAGATCGGCAAACGTTTGGACTGTAAACAAATGATTTCACGGATGAGTTCATAAATCATTCAAGATTCAATTACGAATTAAGTCGGTGAGCAGTGGTAACAATGGATGGACACTGACAAAATGCGTTATGACCATAAGTGGTAAACTATTGTTGGGATGGAAAGATGCTCTCATGATTTTTGTGTCATTTTATTATTGCACCACACTCAAAAGCGATGTGCATTTCCAGTCCACAAGCAGCAGAATTTGAAGATAAGTTCACCGGGCATTGACCCACGGAACATTGATCAACTATTGACAATTGACAAATTGAGGCTTATCAGAAAAGTTTGATAGTTTGTTTACTTTCACATTCTGTGGAAAGGGCATGGACATCAACGGACAAGGATCAATTAATTTGATCAATGGCAAATTTAGTTTGTTGAATTAAAACGCTGTTTAGTATGATTATGAAACCAATTAATTCACGGAGCCCCTGACATACTTGTAAACGGAGCAGAGATCATCGTGTCAAGATCCCGAGGGTGACAAAAAGGAGAGGAGAGTTGACCACTCGTTGGGAAGTCATGGAACCATCGAGGAAATTCGACTGATAAAATGCAAAGATCAAGTTCAGCAGAATAAGCACTGTCTCTTGTCTCGTCACATAAATCCCTCCTCATCGCTCTCAATTTCCGTAATTAACAATTAAATTAAACCCTTAGTTTAAAATAAACTAAAAGCGGTGAATTCTTGCTGAAAAAATTGAAAACCGAAACCACGCTCACCCTCCAACCGGCGCTGCTAAAAGTCCGGTTTGTGACACGGTGTTTGTATTCGGATCAGGAGCAGATGACCCAAACGAAGAAAGTGAATTGGTATTTGATCCAAGTCCATTATTTCCACTTTGTTTCTGGACAGAGTCCGTCCAGTGTACACAATGCAACAATAAAAGGAACAATAAGGAGCCAATGACTCTTGAATCCTGAACTTTAGTTTTCATTGTCCTAACCATTTTCCATAACACTCCAATGGGAACTGGAGGAAGATTACGTTTAGCAAGGTGGAAACATTCTGATTGCAAAACCCAACAATGCTTTCACTTTTTTGATGCACAGGGAATGGAAAGTGGAGAAAGTTTATGTGGAAGCTCCTTTGGATTTTGTAACACTTTGACAGAGTTCCTTTGGTCCTTTGTTCCTTAATTAAGGGAGAGCGTGTGGTTATGAATGGGATTCCAATTCCAGGAACATGTGCGGAGAGATGCTGAAGGACCAAATTAGAAATACTGGAGATGAAGTAACTAAAAGTCCAAGATGCGTCCGTGGGTTCTTTGTAAAAATGACTGAACGATCTCCGGATGAAAGGGAGAGTTTATCAGTGAGACTTCTTCACCACTTTACTTGGACTAAAAACAGGAGCCAGCATCAGCATCTTTCTTCCTAACAAAAAGCATCTTCATTCCATATTCCTTGTACTTGTCTTCATATTTTGGATGGAGGAAACCCCTTCTTCCTTTAATAATCCAGAGATCAAGTTCCTTTTCCAACATCCTGGCAGCCCATCATCACCCACCACAACCACTCCAGATGTCACACTTCAGTTTTTTCACACCAAATGAGACTTCAATCATTAGCCGATTCCTACTTACTCCACTTAATCACATGACCCTTGACCGCTTCCGAAGGCATTAAAGGTACTGGAGAGATGAAAGGATTTTGGAATTCATGAGAATCATGATTTGATTTGATTTGATTTGAATTTATTTAAGTTAAACTAGTCCTTTCACATCAGTTATAACGAGTCAGTAACTTGCAGAACTTGAAAATTGATTTTCGCAAATTACTTTGAATTCTCAAAATAATAGTAAAAACGGCGTTTCGTAACTAAAAATTACTCAAGGTGTGAAAATTCAACGTTCGACGTTCAAAATTGGAAACAGAAAGGTCATCGGCCGGACATCTCTCCTAGCAAAAAATTGGTTTATGTCAATCAATCAATCTTGTCAAGGGCTGTGAAAAATGAGCAGAACAATGAGCCGTGACCATATTTGAATACGCATAATTTTGATTTTTTCGCTTCAAAATCATACTTCATTAATTAATTTGTAACACATTTATGTCAACGCGTCTCCAAAGAAAATGCGCATTTTCTTTGACGCGTCGCTAGGAAAATCAAAGGTCGAGGTTCAAGTCTCTTTTTGTTGTGTGCGTTGCCCATTTCTGCACTGGGCGTGAGGGGACATTTCGGTGGTTTGTTTACATCGTCGAAAACAGGGTACGGAATCCGGAATCCAAAATCCGATTTCCAAATTCCAAAATAGGCCGAAATTCCGAAATAAAACGCATTCCGAAATTGCCGAAATTCCAAAATAAAAAACTCATTAAAATGGTAGTTCAGCTTACCCCGCACAGTTAAAAACCCCGCGAGTTCGAATAAATTCCAATAAAAAGAATAAAGAACAAAGCAAAAACAAAACCAAAACAAACCAACAAAAACGGATTTGCACTTGGAATTCTATATTTGTGTAATTCCAAATTCAATTACTTGACCCTTCACCTTGACTTGAATTTCTTGTCTTGTTGCAAAATGTAAACATGGCTTTTATTTTAATAAACTGGACTTGTTATGAGGTATACAGTGTTACTTTGTGCCTAATGTATTATAATTATGCAGGCAGGTACATTTTATTAAGGATGGGAAAAACCTTTACGGGGGATTAGAAACTGAGAGCAAATTTTTAGTCACATTGTATCTTAAGTGAGTGGTGTCTAACTGCAATAAATTGAGCCTACTGCCACTATTTACACCGAACTGATGCTGAACAACTCATCCTGTAGGTCGCTACTCAATCTCATAAAACCATTCTGAAAAATTGTAGCTACTTTCGCCGCCTTTTCAATTCCTAGCCGGTTACGTTTCTTCGATAGTATGTCGGCCAATGTAGAGAAACTTCGCTCAATGCCTGCTGTACTGGCTGGTAGTGAGACCAAACTCTCCGCAAAGGACACTAGATGGTCAGGTATTGTCGGCCACCCTTTCAGTCCCTTCCACCAATTTGACCCTGTAATCGACTTCATGTAGCTTTCATTGAGATAACTTTTAGGATAAAATTGATCATCCCTGAGTCGTAGAGATTCGAATGCCTCCATGTAGATGAGATTTTTCTCCGCCAAATAGTCGCGTCCCAGTTCCAGTGAATGCGGATCCAATGATGCCCCTGAAAATATACAATATACTCATGTCAGAGTCAAAAGCTTAATAATTTAAAGTACTGCTGTGAATTACCTCTAAATCCTGGATGAAGCATGTATGCGGCCAAACACATTGGGGACAAAGCCAGATCCTTATAATGCAAGAAAAGCTTCCTGTCGTTGAATGAAGTCCCTTTCCCAAGCTCAAAGTGCGGGGCCAGTTCCAACCACTCATTGACTGCATATGCCACCGTTGCATCGGCGGATTGTACCTGCACCAGTTAAAATGTTGTTAACTCTATGAATTAGTAGCAGGTATATTTTTAATTCGGTCATACCCTATCAAGAGAAACTGCGACGGGTTTCAATAGCCTCGTAATGGATTTGATCTCCCTAGCCACAGAAGCGCTTTCAATTATTTCCACAATGTCAGGATCAAGTGCGGCCCCTTCCATTTCGGTTACAGCTTGATAGATGTGTCTGTTTCCTAGGAAATTCTCAAAACAGTCCATTTGGCTATT
>JAQIWD010001167.1:0-13867 GCA_034694825.1 Anurida granaria
GGGTTAGGTTAGGTTATAGCCCCAACACCAGCTATACCGTATAGCAACGGCGGGAATTTGTGAGAGATTGAGCGAATAGAATTGAGCATAAATTGTTGGGTTGGTCTGTTAATTCGGGACAAGTTGTGTAGTCAGATAGAGCCTATGACTGTTTTGTGTTAATCTTTTGGATCAAAGCTATTTTATAAGGGCAAAAGTAAGCGTCGAAGCCAAATGGTAGCAAGCATGACGCCATTCTAATTTGGGGACGCACATATTTCCCAACACGGATGGGGGAGACAGCGGTTGTGTAGTGGCTGATTGTAAAACTCAAAGAAAATCGACGGGAGAACACTCCCGCCAAGAGAAGGGCGCGTCTAGCACTCTTATCCCTGTGAAAAAACGCTTAATGAAAAGCATTGTTTTTTGATTAAGAATTAATTACCCGGTGTCGGCTCCACTCAAACCCTTTCGATCCTCTCATCTCCTCGGGGTCCCACCCCCTTTTCTGGCAAATGTTCTTCCATCGCCGTTCTTGCTGCGTCAGATGATCAGCCAATCCTTCCTGCTTCAAGAATTGCTTCCGCCCTTCTTTGTTTAATTGACCGGAACACTGAATTGCCTAAAAATGGAGAGCAACCAACAGTCACGACAGTTTTAAATGACCAACACTTATTTATTAATTACAACTCACCACATGTCCCTTTTGGTAGCATTGTCGGCAAATGATGTCAGGTGTCCGTGTGGGAATGCTGGCCAATTCATCCATGTCCACTGCGGTTGTGGCATCGTCATCCTCGGACATTTCTTCTAACCTACCATAATTACTTAATAGGATGCATAGAGCTTAGAATACACAGGTAAACTAGTTATTTAAACTAATATGAATGTCAGTCTCTTACCCATCTTCATTTCCACAACCGTCCGGACTGTTTTTCTCCATTCCGAAGCGAGTCGAGTGAATTTTTTCGAAAACTAAAAGGAAATGAAGCTCGATCGCTTCACTTTTGCTTCCTACCCGTTCGCTAACAAAACCAAAAGTACTCAGCTGGATTGCTGAAGTAATTTCGTTCAATTTTTTCAAAAAATTTGAAGTTGCCCCATTTTTGTAGCAATATTTCAAAGTGAGATTCTAGCTTCTAGAGAGTCTGGAAAAATGGTCCATTTATGGAAGATGGACTGGAATCCAGAAAATGGATCCAGAATCCAGGATGGAAAAATGGAAGATGGAGGGGGAAAAGAAAATGGACCATCTCCATTTTTGACATAATCTGATTACCCCACCTTACGCTCCCGTTTAAAAAGTTACTCTTTGATTATTATTTCATTTAAGTCAAGTCCGCCTCAGACGCCAATTACAGTTGATTACAAAATCAATAAATACACTTTGACACTTCTATAACACATTGAACCTAATTCTGTAAAATAAGTAAACTGGAATTCCTGGATTTGGTATTCCAGAAACTTTCAGTATCATTCATCTTCTAATACTTTTTAGAGCCAATCGGCAATCTACAAGAAGCGTTCCTGAGATTCATGACACAATGCTAACAGCAAAACAAGTTATAATATCTTCAAGTTCCAAAAAGTATGACTTAACTAACTTACTAGACTACATTTATGCCCGAGACAAGGGCAGCTTCCCTTGACCGGGTCAAAAAGTTTACCACTGGGAACTTCATCCGGACTAAAGTATTTAAACTCATTCAATATTACTTCACAGGGTTAAGTAGTTGTAAGTACTCGTAACGACAAAGGTAACTTGGTAACTAGCATGGGTATATCACAATACTCTCAAATCTTCCATTCCAAAATAATTCCAGGCGATTAGTTTAACAGATCTAGAGCATCCTCAATTGAAACATCCCATTCTTCCCATTCAGCCATAATCATTGCTTAGTTGCTAATAATTGATTAGAGACCGGTTCATGGATCAAATTCGAAAAGCTTCGTCAAGTTCCCATGTCAGTCAAACACCAACACAAAATTATAACATAAACTTGGAAACAAACGAATTGAAAGTGTTTCTTTTTGAACCATTTTAACATGTTTTCTTTTTAAATCCGGAAGGACTCTGACTTGGAGTCAATGTGCTTGAGTCGTAGATAGACGTCAGTACCAATCCCTTGAAGGGACTGAATTGTTAGTGATCCTCCAAGGTACTCCGCATAGGCACGAGAGGTTGGAAGCCCAAACCCGTAACCATGCATTGGTCCAGTGGTTGTACTATTCGCCATTTCCATCATATTAGTAAAGACGTGGGGCTCAATTCTATTGTCCAGATCTGACTCGGCAGTGCTGAAATTATATTGCATCATCTTCGGCATCACGTAGTGTGGGATCCCACAGCCTCTGTCAGATATTCTGAAATTTAATAATAGGCACTGATCAGTCGATAAAGCATTTCTAATCATCACAAGTTCATAATGCTCTCCCCGAACGAACCTGATTATGAAGTCAATGTCATTATTTGCGATGGTAATTTGAATGGGTGGGAGTGCACTCTCGCTTAGATCAGCATGGCTCTCAATAGTTGCACGGACAGCATTTTTAAGGAGCTCAGGAAAGATGTAATCCAAGGGCAACTGGATGTACGGAAACGTTGCATTTATATGACCAGACATTTTGATACGTGGTGCTTTCCCGTATTTGTCTTGAGCGATCCGAGTGACAAAGTCCGCCCATTTCTCAATCACGTCCTTTACACGCATCGAGATGTTGATAATCCCAACATGGTTCGGCTGGAGGTTAAAACGTGGAATTAATTTATTCAGTAGGGAATTAAGAGGATTTTGCCCTACTGTGTACTGTGTAGTTTACCTTATTTTCACCCAACGCCAAGTGATGCGTGGCCAACATTCGAATCCCAAGACGAGATGTGAGAGTCCGATCCAGAAATTGTTTGACCATATCTTCTTGCTGCAATTTAGCGATTCCAAGTTTTACTATCTTTAATATGACCGTCTAGTAAGTCATTTTCAGTTATTAATTACCTTGATATGTTTTCTACACGCTCGGAATCCCTCGGCAAGTTGTGTAACCACATTCTTGAAGTCCTCCAATAAGTTTTCAAGTACTTGGCTATATTCGGCTTCATCTTTCAGATCTTGAATGGGTGGAATGTCGTGCAAAATATGAAATGCTCGAATGTACATCTCGTGCTGAAAAGAATACAGGAAGGAAATGTATGTAAAATGCTGTAAATCCTCCTTAGGTTAGAAACCTGGAATGTGAAATGCACTTTTAATAAAACTTACCACGGCCAAAATTGTCGGATTACAGCCAACGATGAACGGCAAATTCCTGAATCCTGCAATTCGATGAGCGATTCGGACCGGAAGTTCCTTTTGCAGATACTGAGCACTTTTCTAAAAATAAAAATAAAATTCACATATTCACATCCTATTTATATCCCATTACATCATCTAATCATTTATCAAAACTTAAGAAATTTACCAGCACGTGACTTCGGCCGTCATTGCTCTTCCCTGCGTACATTATGGTCGCCGGAGTGAGTCGGACAGATTGCTAAAAAAAATTCATGAATTACATCCCGATTTCAATGATGATGGTTAAGTTTACGGAAAAGCAAGCATTGGATTCCTTAAAAATTATAAACGAAGCCATCAATTTAATTTTTGGAGCGGACCCCGGGTCAAATCTTTTAAAGAATAACATGATAAACAAAACGCTGAAATGGACACGCCATATGGTCATGAATGTGACTAAGTAAGTTTTCGAATGAACCTTCACCTCTGATCTCTGCTTGTTTGTTTGATTTGATGAAAGCGATTTCATCAAAATCACACGACTCTTAATAGGGTATTCCATAAATATTAACGTAGTGTTTTTCCTCGTATATTATTTCAGCCCTCGCTTTTGATGTGACTGCGATATTTACTGATCGTAAGATGAGAAGATGCGATGTGTGAAGTGTGATGGAATATTGCAACAGGAATCCACGTGTCTCCTTGAGTTCTTAACTCCGTCATCGTTTAACAACCAATCATTCCTAATTACAATCATTATCCATGTAATTTAACTTTTGCTTTTCATAAAGTCACAAACAATGCCTTGCATCTAGAAATATCAGTAAGGAGCAAAAGGGTACAATGGGAACCAATTTGAGAACAATGGAAGATTTTGTTTTATTCCGAACAATTATGTAATTGAATTGCCAATAAAAGAGGGAAAGTGGAAGAGAAAAGTGATAAATGCCTTTGGGTGTGACATCATTTTCATCAGTACTTCTATAGTTAACTTGTTGGAGAATCAATTCGTGCGATGAAACCAAAAGTAGGTCACGGACCTAATGCCGACCTCCTATTCTCCGGAGTACTAAATTTTCAATGTCAATTTATGATTGAGTTTAATGGGTCTGTTATAAATGCAAATGAATTGCTATACATCGCTTTGGTTTTAATTCCACTTATCCCATTTAAGTTCACTACCCAGGAAATGAATGCCGCAGACCTCTCATGTCAGAGTAGCATTTTTATTCAGAAGATCTCATCTTCCAGCTTTTTGGCCTTAGAAAGAAGGCACATGGTGTTCACGTGAACCTCCCCAGACGATCAATAAACTGAACGTGAAGTAGGGCAACTCATAGCAGAAACCGAATTTTCATGACCCCTTCTCCTTTCGTACCCACCGCTGCTCTATCCTAATGCACCCTCGTCTATTCTATCCATAATCCATATTTCCAATTCCAAAATCAGGACGCCTCCTAACATTGCCCTCGTTAATGCCCACCTTATCCAAATGAACCTCATCATGATATCAAATCCAAAAATTTCCTCAACTTAATTACAGTCCACGTCTTAATGGTAAGGCCTGGTGACCCAAGTATAGAGTTTAGAGGTCAAAAAACAGATTTAGAATTTGATTCAGAGAGGTTTATTGACCTACCTTTCCCGCCGCTGCATCAATTGCACTCTGATTGTAAAACGAAGTGACGGTTCGATTCCTTTCCCTTGTCGTGGAGACATCTTGACTAAAATCAAGTCTTTGCCTTGTTGGTGTTGCTGATGAAGAGTAGTGCTTGTTGGTCCAGCTGACATTGGAGAGGGCACTGAGGACTTTGGACGTATTCAAGGTCCCCTTTGTAAGAAAATAGGATTGCGTGATGGAAGCGATTGAGGACATGCTGGAGACGGCTCAGTTTGATGTCTGCCGAAGTTGAAGGTCATGTAAGGGTCTTTTGTAGGGGAAACCTTGGCAGTCTCGGAACTAACTTGAAAGGTTGTTGCCGTCGCTCGACTGCCGCTGCTCCTGAACTTTGGAACTTTGGAACGAGGAACACGGTCTCGGAGAACCGTTATGCCGAGGGAGACAACGACGACAAGTGAGTCTCCGGTGGTGGTTAGAAGACTTTTACTTGGGAAAAGCGTGGCCGTGGTGAGTAAACCAGACGGATAAAGGAAAGAAAGGACTAAAGAAATCCAAAATGCCCAAGCACATGCAGGCGAGGAGTGAGTGAGCTCAGCTAGTTATGCTATAAACGCTTAAATCTATTTAGTTGAAGCGCAGCAGATGGCTCAAGAATGGGGAAACAGGGAAAATGTAACAATGGCACAACAACAATAGAGGACTAGAAGTAGGCTGATGAGGGATTATCACTTTACAACAACAGCGCAAATAGCGACCCTCTCCTTGCCCTTATTAGTTATCCATAATTCATTTCCACACTCTTAATAATTGGGAAGCACGTTCCAAACCCATGCAACTAGACCACAACGTAAGAACTTTAAGTTAATACCCATTCTATATTTATATCAAGTAGGGGAGGCGGCTATGAGACCGCGAACCCACGGCCTTAGGTTACCACCGGATTTAGAGCGGACTTTGGACCCGTATATTCTTAAAAGAAAGACGCGCAGCAACAGGAATAAGATCCGATCAACTACAGGCAGCCTAAGCGTGGTTGACTCACTGCTCTTAAATCTAACGGACTCGCTTTCTTTCATAGTCTTGGTCTTTCAGCAAGGATCCTAGTTAATATTGATTGACTAAGAAATAGTAAAAATCCCCGGATTGAAGCCCATTAACCAATATTCACTGGATGGTACCTGCAGCACATCGAGAGACATAAAACTTTAAGATTTGCATAAAAGAGTTGTTTTCCTTCTTCCAGTATCAACTGCGTCCTACTTATTATTTGATGATTTTCTGGATTTAGATTCGGAACAGGTTGGATTGGGGGTATGAGAGCGAGAAAACGAGATGTACCTCCTGAAACTGACTAGTATAATGGCCAACATTTCAACGTTTCCAGTCTCCAGCGTACCTGGAATCCGTCCAGGACAAATCTATAAAAACTTTCGTAAACCTTCGCCTTAACGCAGTCATAAAAGACTCTCGGGCCAGGCAACTTTAAGTATTCACCCCCGCTGACCTTTCCGGCATACTGGAAGTATATACTCTATGAAAGTTTCGAAGTTAAAAATGTCGACCTCGGTGAAGTTATTTTCCAGAAATTATGTCATTTCTCTGAGAATGCAACTGTAGCGTCACCCCGCGAAATTTCAAAACGAGAAAAGATGAGCTGTCAAGACTCAAGAGTTCCGGCAAATTCCAGAGATTGGGACCAACGGTTACCACATCAGGACATGTAGGGCAAAATATCAGAATTAATTAGAATCAAATTACCAATAAGAATGCAATGGCAAATTGAATGATCGCTTATTGACGATTAATTCAATTTATTTAGTATTTTTTTATCCATAAAGTTGTCCCTTCTTACTCTGACCTAAATAATCGTTGCCACTCTTGCCCATCTGTGTCTTTGTTCGTGTCGTCCTCATTTGTAGCTCTCAGTGCAGTCCAGATTAAAAAGTGCAGCGATTGTGACATTCGTTTCCAAGTTGGCACTTTCTCAATGTCAACTTCTGGAACTGATTAATTATTTAACCACTATCGCACCACCGGTATATTAGCTGAACGTTAGGTAAAGTCACACTCGCTCCCTGAGCCACTGGAACAGACCTCGAGGACCTTCGCTCTGAGCCCATAAATCGATTAACTCTAAGTCGTTTTTAGTATTTTTACAAGTTGGTATAAAGTTGTTTACCTTCCTCACCAAAGTATGAGAATAGGACTGGAAATTCCATTTATTTTATTCGCTCAATTCGCAACTGGAATTTTTGGGATTCGTCAGTCTTCCTCCTCCAATATATCAAGCCGGCGGCTTCCCCCGTGTCAAGCATGTCGGAACCTAGCCACCTCATTCCTATTTGTAAGAAAATATAATTTAGTCTTGGACATGATTTCCCTTGGACAGAATTTCATGGTTTTTTTTAATTAAAATTTGGACTGTTTTATTGTTTGCAGGGAATGGAAAAAACTGCCAAAGGTCATTTCGGTGGCGGTGACACGGCCTGGGAAGAAGAAAATGGGTTGATTTACAAAGATTCCGAGGTACGACTGGCTGAGATTCATGAGAGTTTATGTCATGAAATTACAATTGGAAAAGAGCAGGTGCGAAATCATCAACAAACGATCCGTAACGAATCATGGAGAGATTATACAACTTTTATCTATTTTCAGTGCCATGAACTAGCGGGTGAAAACGAGGATGATTTGGATACTTGGTGGAATGAGTTCAGAAATGCAGGGAAAGATCTCTTTACTTGGCTTTGTATTGAGCAGAGGGCTGTCTGCTGTCCAGCCCTTCATTACGGTCCAAACTGTACCCCCTGTATCGGGTTACCAAACGATATTTGTTCAGGCCATGGGAAGTGCAAGGTAAATTCATTCATTCAGATGACGCTTTTTGTGCCCGTAAGGAAGATGGTTTCAGTTACTTGATTATTTTATGAAATAGGGTGCGGGAACTCGAAAGGGGAACGGAGAGTGTACTTGTGACATTGGTTATTCTGGGAAGGCCTGCAACTCTTGCTCCAGTGATTACTTTGAAGCTTACAATGAGGGAGGAAAGCTTATATGTTCTGCGTGCCATAAAGCTTGCAAGGATGGATGTACTGGAGCCGGAATGAAACGTATGGCCAATTACTATATACTTGGTAGCTGGATCGCTGAATGTTTTGTCTCAAGTTCACATTTCTTGTTTGCTGATAGAATGCTCAACATGTCAAGACGGATGGGAGAGGGATGATGACCTTGGGTGCTTAGACATAAATGAATGTCTAGCAACTGATTCTCAGGTCTGCAGGGTAAACGAGTTTTGCGTCAACTCTGAAGGTTCCTACAGTTGCCTTCGTAAGTTTTAAACTATGGATTGGATTCCTTGTCGTCGGTTTGTTAATCGATTCTTACAATTTTCCTCATACTCTCCAGCATGTGACAAATCTTGCAACGGATGTTACGGAGATGGGCCGGACATGTGTGAAGTATGTGCAGATAATTACGTCCTCAAAGATAAAATTTGTGTTGGTAAGTAAATTTCGTGTAATGGAAAGTAGTATTTTTAGTTTTCAATCAATTGGTTGCTTCATTCGCCATTTTCTGTACAGATGGCTCGATTGGAGGCAGATCCGTTCATATGGACATCACGAGATATTTCACCTACGTTGGTCTCTTTGTCGCGACATGCATCATTTTCCAGAAGAACATCCAGATTGCAGCAGTGGTCGGTATTTGTGTGGCCGCGTATATTTCAGTATCCGAATATCTCCTTCGCACGACAACTGGTTAATCGCATTAATGTAGGACCACGTAATTTGTATATAACTTAAGTAATCAATCCAATCAGGTCTCGCTAACCATTTGACCAATTTCAGCACATGACGTTCAGGTAATCTGCGGCTGTGAGTAACTTTACATATAAATTAGGCACCCATTAATACGACTTTTCTAGAACCTTTTATCACTTTTTGATGGAATTAATTTTAGAACCCATTAGGCTAACCATCATTTTTGCACGTGTGCAGAATTTCACCGGCTCGAAAATAGCTCAAGCGTTAGGTTTAATTCATAACGGGGGACACTGAACTATTCACTAATTGTCATTATTAATGGAAAATCACTAGTCTGACTGTGTTAAGGAGTGGAGTACGCTTTGTATCCCTCCGATTTATCATTAGAAGTCAGTTTAATTCAGCTCATACCAAGTCATTCCTAAACTGGGTTTCAATTTCTTATATTTTTTGACATCTGCAGTATTATGGTTTGAAATTAAACAGTAAATTCTACCATTTCATGACGACATTTACCGCATTGCATAATTCCAGAGTGACGACCGCCTACTTTGGTATCCAAAGGAGTCAAGGAAAATTTTCCCCCGGTTGCTTACACTGCCAATGCAAGTGAAAGTTGGAAGAGCCAAAAGCCATAGCCTAAGATGTAAACTAAAAGATTTTTTTTTATTAATGAAGATAAAGTGTATGATTAGGGAACTAAATTAATTTAATGAATAATAGATTTCCTCTAAATAAGTTCATGAATTTTCATACACTCCTGGAGGGGAGTCCACGGTTGTTTATAATTGTTATGGTATGATTCTAATTAAAATTGGGATCAAAACTAAGCAATTGAGTTCTAACTTTAAAAGTTCTGCCTCTTACAGAGGTGGAAACTTTTAATTCTAAGTCATTGCACAAGTCAGCCACTTCGAATTACAAGAGAGTTCGAAATTCTTTTAGTAAAATACAACCATTTCTTATTAAGTATGAATTAAATTGTCTATTATAATAATTAATCTCCCATACAAAATACAGAGACGCATCCTCATCTTTTTCTAAAATTGTAATTTCAGAGATTTCCGAAGTTTTTCTTTCAATAATTCATGGGTTCCTTACACTCAATTACTCAAAGGCATGACAGATCCTGACCCCTCAAACACAACATCTCCATTTTGAGTCAAATCAAACGACGGTGCACGGTGTGCCCCTCAACTTCCTCTTACATTGGCTGATATGTACAATTAATTATTTGGGAACCAATTACAATTACAGGATTCCAAGCAAACACTCACTTTCACTGTGTCTTATAATTAAAAGTCAGTAACCCCTACAAGAGATTCGATGAAGATTGTTTCCGTGTCATGTCACCCCTCCTTACCTTCTCTCTCTCGAAAAGCTCTTACTTAGCCATTAATTCATAATTTATGCTTCCCCCTTCTCAAGATTACATCCGGATTGGTCCAAAGAGAAATTTCAAAGAGAACCGATGCTAAGTTACAGAGCAGCAGCTTGGCTCATGTCGTAATGGTGGTGACCACCCCCTCCACCGCCATCTTGAAGGATCGACATGTGGAGTGGCTGCTGTCTCCCTGGGACTGTTGACATGAGCGGTGGGCCATAATGTGGGGACGGGAGTGAGATATGATGTTGATGTGGCAATGGTGGCGGTGGTGGGCCGATGGAATCCGGGGGAGGAAGGCAGGGATGACGTGGTCCTGGTTCCGGGGTGTAAGTAAACGTTAGCCCGGTCCCATAAATTATTCCATCATGTCGGACAAGGGATACGGGGACTTGCGTCGCCTGCGGCATCCAGAGCCAATCCGCCCTGTCTCGAAATGCGGAAATGTTTGGGACGACACAGAGCATACTCTCCTGACACCGGAACATTGTCTCTGCCTCCACGTCCCCAAACCAGACTCGGAGATTGGGTGAGAATCCTTCTCCAGTAAGTTCCAGCATGGCGACATCCCCTCCTCCATTTACCTGGAAAAAATGAAAGGAACTGTTGTTAGATGGGCAGAAGTGGAATTTTTGTCCCGGTAGACTAGTAAACTACTTCACATCCATGGGGTGGATTCAATGGCCGTTTGGAGGTGAAGGAAGATTCCGGAGACTTTTCTCAGCCCACCTGAAAATTCGGTAACATTTTCCCACCCTGGTATTGGAGAAGGTAGCTGAGGTTGGACGGAGACCACAAGTGTTTTAGGAGACTAGGGTACCCTTCTGAGAATTTTCTGCATTGTTTACAAACAGATCATTCCTTCATTCATAACTGTTGCCCGACACGAGGCACGAGCGAGCGTTTGAAGTCTCAGGGACGCGTGCCATGCTCGTGGCGAGGGTAAATACCTTTCCATTTTTCCACCATTACAAAAACAGGGCTTTCCCCGATCTTCCTTTCCCTTCCCAAATCAGGGACCGTGTCCTTAAGGATCAAGTCAATTGACCATAATGTTAGGGCAGCATTACTCACGTTGAGGTTGTGGACAGCGGGGACTGGGGTCACGGGGGTACGGACAGGTCCCATCCCTTCGAACCACTGATACTCTGCTCGGTCAGTGCTGATGATCGTCCAAGAGGCTCCGTCGTTGATCATTTCCTTGTTGGGTTCCTTTGGGCAGGAAGTTGCCTGTAGTCAAAAGGAAGGAAAACATTACATTTCCACTTCATTCGTAGTTTTAACGTAGTTTGCCGTTTTCCAAGTTTCGTCCAATAAAAACGAAATGAACAATTACAGAGGGATGCGTTTCCGGTGAAGTCGTAGTTGTCGACCATCCGGTCTTTCCACGCAATCAGGAATTTACGTCAGTAGTCCCTTTCTTTTGGTGCTTATTGTTTCAGGAGGGATGAAATCAGGGGAGGCTTACTCAGCTACTCCCTGCCTTGTGGTTCCTAATCTATTTTTTGAACCGTGGGAAACTTGGCTGTGGAATTATTTTATTGTAAGACATGGCAAGTCAAGCAAGCGGACATTGTTAGAGAGACCAATTCATAGGGACGCCTCCCCAAAGGTGAATGAATTCCTGTGGGAATTTCCCGTCTTCGTTTTTAGGAGGATAATTTACCACCTACAACTTTTCGGCGAGTTTTACTTGTAACCAGGACCAAAATCCAAAGAAGACGCAAGTTCATCCGACACTTTTCCTTTTTAAACTACGACTAACGACAACGACTATATCCGGCGTGCAGTAGCGTAGCCAGCAACAAGCGTCCGATCGCTTCCCGCTCGTCTTTAGAAATTGAATCTTACAAGGAGCGATTTCAGTGTGTGGATTGAGATGCGTGGGAAATGCCAATCTAGGAGGAGCTCTGATTGATCGTTAAATTGACATGAGAGTTGGGGAACTGTAGTCAATTATGAATTAACCAATCCTGGGGCTTCAACAACCTTAGCGTGATGACTTCATTGTTGTCAAGAATTGGATGGGCTAGTAACGCAACTAACAATTCTAATGGCCCTCGTCCCTCAATCAGAAACTGAAACGCCTCCGTGTTCAAGGCAAAGTCCCTTGGTTTCCTCCCATTAGAACCGACGGGACCAAAACTTCGTGACATACCCGCCGGTCGCTTGACGACAACTCGGAATAGTCCCTCAAAAGTTGGCATGGCCTAATGAAATGTCGTCGTTTTTTCTGAATTGAATAAATCAACCCTCCCCATTCGGTTTTGGATTTAAATCCACTGGGGGTTGAGTAATATTTGATGAGTCTTGTGGGTATTTCGTTCCAAAAAAGTAACAAGCTGGGACAACTGAGAGTTTGACATGACATGACGTGACGATGCGGTGAGGGCATGGAGTGATTATAGAATAAAAGTCACTTTGTCCTTCCACTACCATTCCATCTGCCTCCTCTACCTCCGCTGACTTTATGACCACCTAATTCAACATGAGCTCCGACTCACTTGATTACATAAAGTTCGAACATCCCTCAGCACGCAATCGACGACAGGGGGAGGGGACTCGCGGGAATGAACTTTCGGAAAGTGACAAATGTCGGGAAACCACAAAGTGAGCACTTGGAAGGAAGGAAATCAGACCACATCAACTTGGTTAATATTGAATTCGGTTTAGGTTCCTCGTCGTTCTCGTTTTTCGAAACTTTTTTGAAAAATTTAAAAGCTTGCTTTCTTCTCTTGGAGAAAGTTGGGTAAACCTTACCTGGAATTGAATGATTCTTTCTTGGGAGAGGCAAAGATACATCCTATCCGTATCCTTCATGTAGAAAGCACACTTGTGAAGTTGAGAAACAGGGTCATCTGCATCCAGAAGGGCCAACTGCTTGTCCACCTAAAATGGGAAAGGAGTAAAGTTATAGAGGATTGGTCATTTAAATGGGCGGGACGGAGGTCACTGATCTCGTACCTTCCGAATGATCAAGCGAGGAAGCGCCATGCCAGTCACGCTGCAAACGAGCTTCACCGTGCTCCCGTAGTGAATGTACCCATCCCTCACCGTGAATTCTTCAGATTCGGACTCATTGTCATCCACTGCGTAACAATTGATTAAGTTTAGTCACACCCTGACCAGACACCCCACCTCCAATGAGGATCCAGAACCATTCAAGTACATCAAACTAAAAGGAAGCATCCCCTCCGCAATACTCCTAAATTGCAATTGCCCAATCCTCAATTCGTCCTGCTTTGTTCTCGACTCCTGACGTCCATCACCCGAAGCCAGGACGGAAGTATTAATGGTTAGACGCACAAAATAAGAGACATCTTACCCAAATGAATAGTAAAAGCACCCCACTGCGTTGAAGACGCATGAAAATGTCCATTCTCGACGTGCAAGTAGCGCGTACTCACGGTCTGGGAACGGAGGCGGTTGAACAAGGCGATTTTAGTCCCACTCGCAATGCAAACTGTGTGAGAAAGTAAACATTCTTGTAATAGTGAGACAATTTTAGAAATATCCATGATGATTACTACATTAATTGGAGCCTGAAGTAAAAGGTCATGCCTGGGCTTTCACTCCTTATTTATGCAAATAAAGGTGAGGGACCCTTGAGAACCTGCATGTCATCCCCTTGAAGATTTGATTAGGGCCATGAAGTGGACTTGGACTTGGAGTCATTCAGAACTATTGTAATAATCTCAAGTCCCTTTTTAAGAATTAGACTTTTAGTTTTGGATCAAAATCGTCAAGAGTCATCCACCTCCATGGATTTGTTAAGTTGGTTGGTTAAGTGGTTGTATCACAATGATAGTCATCTTCATCACCTCATGTCATGCTTATTCGAGCATCTCCA
>JAQIWD010001168.1:0-13856 GCA_034694825.1 Anurida granaria
CATGATGTTTCAAATGCAGGAAACCGGCGTCTCTATCCGCTGATCTCCCGTTTTATCAATTCCATAAACCACTTTCTGCTACGCAGATTCGTGGTTAAAAAGAATACTAATTTGGAAGTTAAAAGTTCGTGTAAAGTAAAATGTAGAATACAAAATAATGGAAAGTAAATTAAATCAAAAGTGACGCTCTCTTTATTCTTTAATAAGAAATCAAGAAACTTAGATGAAAAGTAACAAGAACTGTTGTTTTAACGGTTAGACTTGGCAACACGTTCCAACTCGTCCTTCTTCTTGATGGCATACGAATTGGACGAACCCTGAAACAGATGACAGAAAAATTACTCAATAGTAATGCCGTCCGCACCTTTCTCCGGAATTAAAAAACCACTTGAATAATACTCACTGTCTTATTATAATATATAATACCCATTCTTACCTTAGCGGCGTTGATAAGTTCATCAGCCAAACATTCAGCAATGGACTTGATGTTTCGGAACGCAGCTTCACGAGCTCCAGTGCAGAGAAGCCAAATAGCCTACAAGAAAGATAAGACATAAAATAACATGACATATGTTAACAATAACTTTAACATTAGAGGAAGATTACAGATTTAGTGTACCTGATTGACACGGCGAAGAGGGCTCACATCCACAGCCTGTCGTCGAACTGTTCCAGCACGACCAATACGAGTCGAGTCTTCACGTGGTCCTGAGTTGATGATTGCTTGAACAAGGACCTGGAGTGGGTTCTAGAAAAACAAAAGAATGATTGTTATTATAAACTAGTTTTTCTGAATGATTTCGGCTAACTGAATTGTTTGTAACTTAAAGGAGCGTTGATTAATGAAAATCTTACCTCTCCAGTAAGCAAGTGAATTATCTCAAAGGAGTGTTTGACAATCCGAACAGTCATGAGTTTCTTTCCATTGTTCCTTCCGTGCATCATGAGACTATTTGTAAGACGTTCGACAATTGGGCACTGTGCCTTGCGGAACCGCTTGGCAGCATATCGTCCGGCTGAATGTGGAAGAAACTTTGCATGCTTCTCCTTGACGGCGATGTAGTCCTATAAAATAACAAGCAATTTAATATGAGTAACGTGTAAATATTAAATATACCCGAATACTACTGTCACTGTCCCTGCGTATACGACTCACACAAATCGTAGCGCTGCTAATAGCACGGTATAAAATGTAAGCATTACCTGCAATGACATATCCGAAACCTGAACTTCATCACAGCTCCACTTGTTGAAAAGCCGGATTTCCGGCAGGTCGGCCAACGGCAGTACTGCTCCGGCTCCACCGCCACCGAGAGCGGCCGGTGCCACGACCTCTGGAAGTTCTTCGTTATCCCAACTTTCCTCCATTTTCAAGTTGACTAATTGATTTTAATTCCAAAATGTGGACGAGGAGATTAGAGTCGTGAAACAGGAAAAGACAGGACTGACTTCCTTGGGTTGATTTCCAATATGGTTGATGGAGGTTTCTCTCTCCGACTCCTCGTGCTCCACGGCCGGCACCTAAAGCCACGAAACACACGGCCCGACAACCCCCTCCCAATGATCCGCATTTACAAATTAATCGAAACAAATTAACTAAATTTTTGATTAATTCATACGAATTCGCATTTCAATTTCTCTAAGTGAGTTGATCATTTCATCGAAATTGGGCTTTAAATACAAGAAAATTGAGCTTTTGGGTTAGGCAGCGGATGACCTGAGAGGGTGTTGGAGTTTCGGCACTCTTACACTCCCCACTTTCACATATTTTGAATCTCCTGCGTGGAAAACTGAGAAATCTCAGTTTCCCACCCATCACAATTCTCAACTCCAACAACCTTTGACCTTTGAGAGGAAAAGGTTAAAGTGGTGACCTTGAATTCCAATTCAATTGAAATTGAGTATGATTGTGGTAATTAATGAAGAAGTGGAGGTAGTAGGCAAACCATAGTAAGTAAGATTCAAACAAGATAATTTAATGTAACCACTTTGTTGTGTGCCATTTGAGAGCACGAATTGTAGTAGTAGTTGTTTGTTGTGTAGTTGAAAGGATTCTTTTTCTGTAACTTCCTTAACTAATAACTTATAGAATTAGAATATGCCTTATAAAATATGACATTTAGTGCGCTTCTTCTTCTTGACCTGAAATCAAAACAAGAAGAGAGGAGGAGTTTAGTATAAATCAGAGAGAAACACGTTAGAATTTAATGAGGATTACCTGCAGTGCGGCGCGGGTGGCAGTTTCAAACACTTCACGAACCCCTTCCTTACTCTTTGCCGAACATTCCAAATATGCAAACGCGTTGATCTTTTCGGCCATAGCTCGACCCTCCTCCGGTTTTACAGGTTCCTGCTTCATCTTTGCAAGCTCACGCATCGTAGCTGGATCATTCCTCAAATCCTTTTTGTTCCCCACCAGAATGATTGGAACGCTAGGGCAGAAATGTTTAACTTCTGGATTCCATTTCTCCGGGATATTTTCCAGGGAGTCCGGAGAGTCAATTGAGAAACACATCAGGATCACGTCAGTATCCGGATAAGATAGTGGGCGGAGACGATCGTAGTCTTCCTGTCCGGCAGTATCCCAGAGAGCCAGCTCAACCTAAAGAACAAGAAAAAGAAGGAAAGGCATGAGTCGACGTCAACACACAAAGTCATCGGCACCAAATACCGGACAAGACAAGACATTTGGAATTTGGAATGTACCCATAAACTAAACTACCTTACTTGACCTTACCACCGGTTCTTACACTTGGAAGTACCTTGGAGCTTGGGCAAACACTATATCAAGATTAAACAATCTACATGTAAAGTGCTGCTAAGATAAACCTCGATGCTTACAAACGTAATTTCCCAATAAAAATTATGAACCAAAATTGAATAAAGTTTATATTTTAATATTGCTAA
This sequence comes from Anurida granaria, assembly GCA_034694825.1. Taxonomy (NCBI): domain Eukaryota; kingdom Metazoa; phylum Arthropoda; class Collembola; order Poduromorpha; family Neanuridae; genus Anurida; species Anurida granaria. Next base: position 2,908 of record JAQIWD010001168.1, read on the forward strand.
TCCCTTACTTGTTTCCCATCAACCTCAATGTCGGCCACATAGTTTTCAAACACGGTCGGAACATAAACCTCCGGGAACTGGTCTTTGCTGAAGACAATTAGGAGACAGGTTTTACCGCAAGCACCATCTCCAACAATCACGAGTTTCTTCCTAATGGCGGCCATATCTCCAAGTGTTCTGACACTGTTAATTGAGGGGTAACGTGATGAAGATCCGAATTCGGTTGATTTGTGATTGATAATTGACGAATGAGTACCGTCCGTCGTCCACTTCTTTGCCTCTCCTTCTTCCTTCCTCTCGTCTGACTCAGAGTCAGAGCTCAACAACAAACGGAAAGACGAAGACTCATTCCCTGTCCATTTCTCCACCTCCTTTGGGGTTTGAATGGGCAGGGAAGGGGGCGGATAGTGTCGAGGGGAGAAGGCGAGGCCCTCGCCCTCTTCCCACGCCACACCACCACCACCACCCAAATCCACCCTAAACACCCCACAATCCACACAATTTCAAACCAAATCCCGCCAAGTCTCAACTTATCCTATTCTTGTTATTACTCATCAACTTTTAATCCTCTACCGCTCTAGGAAAAAGCGGCACGACCAAAAAACTTCAAACATTTTACGTTTGCATTTTCCACTGAAAAGACACTCCACATACACACTGAAACCAACTGAGTTGGGCATCCAAACCACAAAACATCAAAAATAAAGGGAAAACACTCCCCAAAAATAATGAAATGGAACAGCCAAGAGCCAAAGTTAAACTCTACCATTTTCATCCGCGGTTTTTTGTACCCTGACCATCATTCATAGTAGCTTAACAATTTTTCGCCCGTATGATCTCAGTTTCAAAATTTCTAGCAGTATTTCCGCTTGTCAAAATTTTGCCAAACGCTTCGCGTGCATCCTTGTATTGTCGACAATTTCCTGTAGGGAATCTTAATATAGACACTAACATAGACACGAAATTACAGAAAATTCACAATACCCCATGATAGCCCAACCCAGTAGCACCAAAGTGTGGAGTGTTGGGTGTTCTTTTCAGTAATTCCTAGCGTAAAAGAAGTTAGGTATCTTTTAGGCTATTCCTGTACGAATTCTTGTCCCACTCTGACGGATGTTCCAAAGTGGGCACCAGTTGGCGCATCGAACGCTATAACGTACATTTATTTACCTTACATTTTACGGCCCATCCCCTTTGCATAAGAATCCATTTTACCCAAAAAACGGTTGGTCCAATTGCAAATATTTTTTCCGATTCGGATTCCCAACTAAATTTTGAGAAACTTTCCCATTTCTACTCAAAAGTGTGCATAAAAGTTTGAATGGGATATCTAACTTGTAAAAGAAGAAAACGGAGAAAACAGAAGTGAGTGGTGTCTGGTCTGGTCGGTGTGGTCGAGGTGGTTGGTTGGTTGATGTGAGATCGAGATGTTGGCAAATTGATTCTAATTGTTTATTTTACAGTTTTATCTCATCATTTCAGTTAGTTTGAGTGGTCGACAATGGCCGTGGTAAACCGAAATAGGGTCACTTTTGGAGAATCTGCGAATGGCACTTATGCCCTCGTGTACTTGCTCAATAAGGATGCTCTTGTTGATCTGTACGTAGGTAGTGTCTATCAGCAGCACGAGGTTTCTGTGAAGCCGGTTAGCAAATGAATTCTAACGCTAATAATTAAGCTACAGCTTATCTTTACTAAAAAAAAAGATTGTTAACTTATTTTGTGATTTTAGGTTGAACAGCCAGAACGGGAGCTGAACAGGGAATCTAGGAGGGGAACATATGACACTGTTTATATGCGTTACCCAATCGATTCTCAAATCATGTTGACAAGATGGGAAGGATATCTGGTTGCGAGTAATGCCACCCTGCCCGGCATCATCATTGGCAAATCCGATTTGGAGGGTGATGAGGTTCCATTGAATAGCGTTGACAAGATTGATGATGGAGAAGGTATGACGATGAAGGAAACGCCACTGAAGTCGGAGGATACATCTTCATGGATTGTCGCAGTTGACTCGGAACGCATCATTTACATTTTTTGGAAAAATAATGGAATCTGGGGCCTTTACACGTCATTCAAGACCAAGTTACGGGTCATGCTGTTGACCATTGATCCGGGCTCCAAGTACTTGGTCCTCACGGGTATAAACTTTTGCTTGAATTAGAGTCGATATCTCATTTGTATTATGGCATTTGTATTATTGTTATTTCATCTCAATGCAGACAAGTGTGGGGACGTATATGTGAGTTGTTTTGGAACACGAAATGGTGCCTCCCAATTTAAAAGAATCCTTGGTCACTGCGGCCTGATTCTGGATACTGTAAGGAGTAATCATTTTATTCAATACATTTCCTTTTAATAGTTTATTTTTGTCGAAAAGATGGTGTCTGGCAATCTTATATTCACGGCGGATCGGGATAAGAAGATTCGTTGCTCTCAATTTCCACAAGGTCATGAAATTAAGTACTACTTACTTGGCCACCCTGCCCCCGTAGTCTCAGTTGCGATATGCAGGAGGAATGAGAATTTAATTTCCATCTCGACGGTACGTGGATTCCTCATTTTATACCTTAAGGAATAAGTCATAAAACAGGAGGGATGAGGATACAAAATTGCCTTTATTTTATATTTTAGGATGGTGTGATAAAAGCTTGGAATCTCGCAGATCAGAAGTGCATTACGAGCTTTGGGATTTTCTTAGAAAAATGTATTCTCGCATCCCATGGTGGTATCGTTTCTACTGTTACTCAAATGAAAATCCACGACGAGCCGTGTGGTTCTGTCACTTGCGCTGTCATGATCTCTAAGTAAGTTGCCTTAATTTTTACTATCCCCAGATACAATTTAGACTTGGACTAAACCCATGTTGAATTCAATTACAGGGATGAAAAGATTCATGTATTCAAGTTGAGTAAAGACTTGAAGAACGTAGCGTTCCTTGGCACTAGAGAGAAAAATGGACAGATGTGGTTTGCTGAGGGTTCTTTGTGGATATCGGACGCAAAATTTCCGGCTGCGCTGCCATCAGATGCCGAAGAAAGTTTGCCTATGGAAACCAAATGTGAGTTTGAAGTAAAAAATAAAAAATTTCAAACTGACTCACTGGACTTCGCTGGGCTTTTCACACCTCACCCTCAGCTTGAATAGTTAATAGGTCTGATTTAAGTAATTTGGTAAATGTTTTGGAAATAAAGTACTGAAGCTTTGCCAAGAGCTGTTGCTAAAAACTGTTTATGCGTGATGCATGTCACCAGTGTGTCATTCCATTCCATCCGTCCGACTGTTCTTACGATTACCCGAGAACACTTTCCAAGTTTGATTAGGATTGGACGAGTTCATGGATGATGTGCGTGACCTTTGGGTCAGAGGTTGCGACACCAAAAATTTTATCCAGGAGAAATTACCCCACGAAAGTTAATTGTCTCCACTACTTCGGTATAATACGACGCGTCACCCAGCAGTCAACTGCAGTTCGACTTTGCCCATAAAAAACCGTTAGTTATAATAATGCAGTTCTGTTGCACAAATTGTAAACAACGATATAAACAGTGTAAAACGGCTTGGCAAAGGTCGTGTAGTTATACGCTTTTAATAGCGTCTTTAGTTTAATTTCAAGCTAGGGACAGAACAACCAATTTCAACTTTCATGCATTTAGTAGTGCAAGTCACTCAAGTAAGTGGCAAGGCGTAACTCATCGCTTAGTAAGTTGAATTGATGTATTGAATTAGGAGTAGAAATTGTTGCGGCTGGGCTGGTCCATCGTTGCAGAAAAGTGCAAAGTTACCTCGTCTAACCATTCAGTGAACATTTCCCATTGGATTAGCCGCCATTGCCGCCATAAGTAATTCTGAGAAATCCCTAAAAGGGATGAATTCACGAGTTTGCAGAATTCATTTCATCTTGAAAAGTGAGTAGTGGAAGTGTAGGTGGTGGTTTCCTCTGTCAGATGAAGTGGATAGGGGATGTTTTGTTCTTTGAACAATAGAAGACTTCTTCCCTCCCTCTTCTGACAATATCAAGACGCCACTCGGAGGATCTTTAACAATTAAATTACAATCTTGATTACCTTTTAATAATTTCAAAACCAATCCATCATGGGAACACGAAGGAGATTTGGATGGAAGCGTATCATACCCGCGTTGTTTTCCTTCATCCTCCTCCAGATCACGGGAACACGTAAGTCCCTTCAAATTCAATTTTTTGCGGTGGTAGGTCATTGACCCTAATCCTTTGGATCATGGACCATATCATATCAGCAGCGTCTTAAGTTGACTTGAAAAGGTTCAAGAGAAGTCAAGTTCTCGTCCTTAATTCAGTTAATTGCTCCTCTTCTTTGCAACTTAGACGGCAAGGAGAGTTTCTAAGAGTGAAAATAGAAATCGAAAGTGATAGAGTGGGGAATTAGTGGAAAGCTATTGGACGCTTGAGATGAACCACGCGTAAGGTTTAAGTACTCAAACAAAGTTAGTTTTCTAAAGTTCCTTAAAAGGCATACTAGTGGCATGCTTCGGGTATTATTTGTGCGAAATTTCGGAATAGATGGCAACGGTGTAAATATTAGTTTCTATTGATGAGTAACTTTGGTTTTGGAAAATTGAAAGTGTCCCGCAGTAAGTACCTTAGTCTCTTGCTGACGAGTAATGGGCGATTGATTATAGGAATTTGAAGTTATTACCTCACGTTTTAGGTCATCTGTACGATTACAATTTGTTGCAGCATGTCACTGACAGTACTTCCACTTCCATTTCCTGTCAAAGAGTGAGAAAAAAAACAAATGGAACTAATTCATCGTGGACCCCACAACCTTCGGTAGAATAATGAATGGAGGTCTCCGCATCAATCCAAACTTGACTAGGATTCCTTTACTCCGTAATAGGATTTGTGAAAAGAAACTTTTGTCTTGACTTTCATTGACGAATTAGCAATGGAGTTTAAATTTTCAATCCACCATAGCTAATTCATCAATCTTCCTTCCTTCCTCCGTTGCTGATCGATCGTTTGTCTTAAATTGATTTTGATTTTTTGAAGAGCCCAGGACCTTCGGGGATTAAATCGATGGATTATTCCATTGATATATTAAAAATATACTTGCCACTATTAACGGACCAATTAATCTGTGAGTTGTGAGTGTGTAATGGGGTTTGGAGGGCGAAGCATCTTTTCCTTGTTTTTTATTCTTTCTTGCCCAACTGCATCTTTGTAGTATGCAATGGCTGTGTAACCTGTTTTAATGTTTTCATATCAACATGTTTCTATATTCCGTACTAAACATGTAAACCTCCGTTATTTAAATATTTATGAGATTGTGGATTACTTTATTACACTGGGCTCAAAGAATGAATGGAGTCTAGAACAATAGGAGGGAGGGTCGTCAATTCTCCAAATTATGTTGGACACATTGGTTTTTAATTTTGCAATACTCTAATTGCAAATTCTCACATCCTACGTGTTGAGAAGGAACATTCCCCGGCTCATCGCATTATGATGCATTGTTTTTCTTCAAGAAGTCTAAACAGTAATAATGTTAACGCAGTCAAGAAGATCTCAAGACATGAAGGGAATAACAATGGAATTGGAGGAAGCAAGGGAAAGTCTAAGGGCGTGGATGCATTGTTGGCTTCCCTCTCCGTCCCCAATAATTGTAAATTGTGAAGTCATCATTGTCGAAAATTTTATCAAAATCGTCCAATTTCATGCTTCATTTAGTCCATTTTCTCCATTGGGTTAAACGTGACACTTGGACCCAACTTTTCTTTTTCCAATGGGAATAATAATATCACAAACTGAATTCATTGGTATAAAACCCATTCATTTCTATGAGCCACTTTGACCCTGATCTAGGCAAGCCTTTGACATTTGTCATGGTCATCTTCTTGGGCACGCAGGGAAGAATTCCTTTCCCATCATCATAGTCATCAACTGTGGAAGTGAATTTAATTGTTGCGGTGGTTGCCCGTACAAACTACTAATCCTTTTCAGCATAAAATTTGACATCAATTTCATTTTTTGTGCGTATTATGATGGCAAGTAAGTGGTGGTAGAGAGTAGAGTGTGTGAGACTTCTTTGTGTGTGTGGAAACAATGAAATTTGACATCCACGGATGGTAAACTCCTTCAAACTTTTACTTTAGAAAATGTAGTTTGCTACTCAAATTTTGATTCTATTTTTTAACTTTATGTCTGCGTTCAAGCGACTGAAAGGAACGTCAAACGCCATCACTGCCTGTCACCAATTTAAAGACTTGAAGTTACTTACAAATTGACATTTCTGATTATGAAGTTTAAGTTACGCGTTATGCCAATTCCTAATTGCGAGGTGACAGTCTCAAGGTTTTCCCTTACTTAAGTTGTCACTTGGGCATAAAATTAGCAGCAAATGAAAACAACGCCTCATTTAATGCTCAGCCTTCCACGGACGACAATACTCATGTTGGTCACTGCATAATCCAAGCAGAGTTTCCATTAGAAATTAACAATTGATACCAATTGATCTCCAAATTGGAGACGCTTAAACAACAAAGTTTTCATGTATTGATGAATTCAATTTTTGTTTGCAAGGACTGATTCTGGAAATGGGAGAATGGTTTAGAAGTTAGATTAAAATTTTGATCTTCATAAATTATGAATTCTGTACAGGAGGTATTTCTTTCCGCTAACCAACCACTTGTTATACTGCACGAGTCTCTCCCTACTAACTTCTACTGGTTTCTGCAGCATCATAGTAATTGCAGAGGTGTCAAATTGTTAAGTCTTGAGAAGTGGAAGTTACCAGTCGAGTTTTCCCTTTGAATAGGACAACCAAATTATTATTAAACCACTCAATAATTTGCAATTCTAAAAAAGAAAGCCAATAAAATGTGGAGTTAATCTGTATAATTTAATTTAATTTCCCATTGTTGTAATCAAGTGGACTTTTTCTACAATCCGTAAACTATAAAAGCATCATTTTTTGTATTTTGAAGTATCAGAAGATTTAACAAAAATAATTTGATTCCCTGCAATCTTTGCGTTTGCGGATGAATGTTAAATGATTTACAAACAAAATGGTTAACTAATTCACTAAATTTGTACTTAAAAAGCGTTTAAAACTCCTTTGTCATTTCCCATGTAACTGTCAGTTATTATGTCACCCTCATGTACACTAACAATGGGATCTTGCATAATACCACTTGTTATTTGGGATTTTGCTGGCATCAAATGGAGGTTAACGGAATTTCCGACGGATCCTTATTTACCCTCTGTAAATATTTCCGACAACAATGGGTCAATGTGCGTCCCATTGTCCCATGGGGGTCGAATCATAGACAGAATGAAACTAAACGCCTGTCAATCAACACCGTCTCTAATTGCTCCAATTCCAACACCGTTGTTACTTGACATAATAACATTTTTAACAACAAATCTCCCATGAATCACAAATTCAACCATCTTAAGGCTTAAATCCAAAGTACCAGGATCCAATGATTACATCATGAAAAACAACAAGCTACCAGTTACTGAATTTAAGAGACTATTACTTGGACGTGCATAGTAAGGAATTTAATTCGTAAACTCCAAACCTAAAAACCTGATTTTTTGTGGCATAAGGAGAGATTTTTACTAAAGTCAGTTGTATCATTGTACAACTGAAAAATAATTTTGTGCTTTATAATTGTTTTGATTTTGGATTCTGATGAGCGCAAAATGTGTCTGGAAAGCTGAAACAGTGTGTTTCATTGATCCCACGGTGCTGATTCAAACTTATATTTCAGCAACGCTTTTTCTGTTTAAATTAAGAATGGAGGATAGTGAAAGTGGTTTTGCAGTGAGGATATGATGGATCGGGATGTGCTTCCTTCCTTGGAAGGAAGTTTATGCGAAAAACGCCTTTTTGTTACATTTCATTGCCAATTTGAGAGAGGAACAAACGAGACTTGCTTTGCTAATTAATCTTACAGTTAGGAATTACCAAACTTGGATGGAGTTACATGCAATCAATCCATCAACTGGTAATTCGTTAAGAAAGGCAAAAAATCCTTTCAATACTTGAAAGTACAAGTGTAGTCCTGAAATGTGGACGCCACCGGTGAAATCTGGTTGGTTGAAAATTGATGATAATTTTAAAATCAAATGAACAAAAGAAATTATGCAACCAAATGAGAATTGATTGATTACAGGTTAGATTATTTTGAATTCCAGACGCTGATCGCTCTACCCCGGATCACCCACCCCATGCTTCCTCTCCGTAAGAAAGTTCGCCATATGAAATTCTTAAAAACTTATTTAAGAATTAGTTGACGATTAAAAATGTGCGTGTTCTGATTTCAGAAAGCGACCGCAGCGAGATTCGGCGGAAGATCGAGTGGACTACAGCAATGGCTTCCCCAGCGGCTTCACCCAAGGCCTTCCAACGTTCGACTTCTCAGGGCCAATGACAGCCGCAAGTAGGGAACCTCTTTTATATGATCATTATGCATTTAAATAATATTTAGCATATAATTAAAAAATACCAATGAATTGTTAACCGCAGGTCATACAGAGCAGAGCTCAGCGGATACCGAGAATGTTGGGTTTGTCCATGGTCCACCGGGCGGATTTCCAAGTCTTTCTCAACTTGGCGCACATTTCCCAAGCTTCGATGATGAAGGTCAAAGTTCATCACAGGCTCATCATGCTGCACCTCAGAGACCCTACCAGTCTCATTCTACTCATCAAGGTCAGCCATTCATCTTTAGATTATCGATTTAGCAGGTTCATCCTTGATTCCTCTACCTCATAGGCTCAACCCCTTATCATCACCAGGTGACACATCATAGACATCGCGGCGGCGGCGGAGGGGTGAATAGTCAAGAAGATTTCTTGGGCGGGCCAGGACCAAGTTCGTTCCAGAATCAAGGGGATCCAGGATCATCGCATCGACCTCTTCCGAAGCCACTTCGATTAAAGAAAATAAGGCAACGGCCAAATAGCAACGGCGGGCCACCACAAGGTCATCAACAGTTCCAACCAGAGGGTGCAGGAAACTCGCAATACATTCAGAGAGGCTATGAGCAACAGCAGTATTCTCAGTCCCAGCATCACCCTCATCACCAGCATCAACCAAATAAGCCAATCGTTCTCAAAGTATCCAGTAAGAAAACGCGTCCCACAAGTCTCCCACCCCTACCACCACCATTTTATGCCCCGTCTCCTGATCTACAAGTGGCTGGTAACAAGGTAAATCTTGAATGAATATTATACAAATTTTTGCGCTGCTCGTCAAATTGTAAATTGTAAAAAATTTCCAACTAAACACATTTCCGTCAACCAGAACCTGATTTCGTTTTATTTTATAAGACTCCCCCCATCCTACTCGTCCGATAAGTTGAAAGACTTGATAAACAAAAATGGGGAAATGAAAAATGATGCGATTAAATAATTAATTAAAAAAAAGCATGTTAAACTTCCATCATCTTCTCATGCCGCACTTCGCAGTATCTGTTTTTCTGATGGAATGTCTTGTGGTGACCTGCCATAACTTTTTGGCTTGAGGACTCGACTTAATTGAGGGCACAACACACTTTGCCATTCGACATTAAATTTGATTCCACTTGCGAAGAAAAAACTCGAGTAAAGTTTACTTAATGTGCCAGTCCCCATTTGATTTTCATTCTACTGAAAAACAATGCTTTACGTAAATGGTGGGTACACTGGTACTGCGGTTGCCATTGTGTCATGTTTCGTGAGATTAGATTCACGGTGCGCCAGGTGATGAGATGACACAAAAAATGAATGATTTCGTCACTGCCTGAAAATGGGTCCAATTTTTAATTTTTTGAATCCAATTTGACTTGTAGCAAAACGATCGGAGTCCAACCTATGCCCCATCTCAACACCGTCCCCAACTTTACCACCCTCAAAGATTTCGACGTGAAATCAAAGAATTGAAAAGGGATGGAGAGAAAGCTACGGATCAACTCCAAGATGGCTCCGACGATACATTCTGGGAAGTTTCCTCTCCTTTCATTGCCTTTGACAACTACGAGGATGAGAAGAGTAGTGGGGGAGACGGAGAGACGGTCGAAGGTCGAAATCGGTCAACAACTGACCACGATGCTGGGGAGCAGCGCTTCTTCCCTTCTTTTCCATCCCCGAATCCATACCTGGGACTGAATCCATACATCACTGCCCCTTCTGCCCGACCTACTCTTTTCCCTGGTCCAGCTTCGAATCGAGCCCCGGTACGATCCCATCAACAGTTTGGACACAAGTATGCCCAGATCCCACTCCCCCCTCAGAGAGGGCCAAGTGGAGTCTATTCTGCTGAAAGTCATGACCACGGTGACCGTTACGTGGACAACAACCTCTTGGGCTCTGGAAACTTTGAAGTCGTGCGGGGCGGGACGTTCTACGAGGATGACGAGAATTACCATCCAGGATTCCATCATGGAGGATCCCACCACCATACCGGAGAGGATAGCGGCGACTACTACCACCAGAATGGTCACTCATCCCCTTCCGGATTTTCTCCACAGCCCGGCTCAGACTTCTTTGCCAATTTCCGAGACTTTGCAGACATCAATCCCTCTAGGTCCTTCTCGCATAACTACGAGAGTGTCAACCTCGAATCGGCTGCAAGTGAAAGGAAACCCAAAAATATTTTGGACAAGTTGGAGAGCAGAGCTGACACGAATGTGGAAGATGAGCCAAGGAGTCATGATGATCCCATGATGGCCACATACTAAAATACGTTTTTATAGCTAAGGTTTTTCTGCCATTATTGTTGCTATTCCCTGTTTCTAAAAACTATTAAGAGGATTTACTAAAATCAGACAAAACAAAGCCATGACGCTATTCGTTTTACTTTCAAAGGGGGACCTAAGAATTCTAGTTGGATCGCTATCCTAATAAGTATACCACGGATTCTTACATATGGCTTACTTTGGAATTATGAATCCTAGTGACCTGGGACCCATTCCAAAGTTTG
>JAQIWD010001169.1:0-13846 GCA_034694825.1 Anurida granaria
TCGATGCAGAAACTGCTAAGAAGATTTGGCCAGTTAAAATACTTTGTTTCTCAGGTAGCAGGATGCCGACGACGAAGCCGAGGAAGTGATCAATCGTACTCGGATCCAATGGTGATGCTCATGTCTCCGGGTAGAATTGCAGTTTGGTGGTACCATTTGTTGGTGTCCAGTACAACTAAAATTTACCACAATCAGTTATTAGGAAGGAAGCAAAGTTGTTCATCGACAATGTTGTGAGGCACGTTAAAGTTTCCTGCTCATGAATTTTATGGAGCCAGATGGATGGCTGGATTAAATGGCTGGGGCTCCCTGTTTTATCTCCCCTGAAAAGTTTCGGAAAGAAAAAGTACTTTCACCAACTTCTTCTTCCTTGAAAGAACCCAACTGCGTAGAAAAGGGGATATTAAGAGCCAAAAACCCAAAGAGGAAATGGAGAAAGAAAGTCATTCCTTTCCTTTGATTAAGGCCCCTCTCCCATACTCCAGACACATTTTAATTGATTCTTCTGATCTTAATCACTTTTCCTTTCACAAAGCCAAGAAATTCTGAAGTTGGAATTAAATGGGATTCTGATGGGAATGGGGGTAGGAGGTAAGGAATACCATCATGGGTTATAAAATGAGCATTTCATGAATCCAAAAAAGTAATTACAATTGGTTTCCCCTTACTGATTTCCCCAGGACCCACATCCACATGAAATGACTGACATTGGTAGAAACATTCCGGTGGTGGTTGGAGAATCCATCGCTTCTTCCCTCGGATCTGAGCTTGCCAGGAAGGATTTATAACATGATCAATCTGAAAAGAGGATTACAAGAAACCACACCACTATAGTCAGTAAACAATTTTCTACAATCAAAATCCATGCTTTGGAGAAACATTTGCCAAACTCCTCGGCGAAAATAAATTGCTGAACAATTATTTGGCAAAGGGAAAGCCGATGGAGGGGTCCATTGATCATTAAATGTAATAATAGCCAAGGCCCAACAGCGGAATGGGACTGTAACGAAAACCCTAACGGCCCAGCCCAGTTGTGCCTTTTAATGATCTAGAGAATCTAGAGATCTTGTTTATACTCACGTGCATGTGAGCTCCAGGTCCATCAGGTGTACCCATAAATATCCAATCAGCATGGGTTGATTCTGCCGTGGTTGGAAGAAAGTAGGGCCGTTCATAATGTTTCCGCAAAATCTGGCTCGTGGCGGCGTCACAGTTGCTCCTGTTGGGAAATAACAATAAATCCGCATTAGATCCAGGGAATATACGAAAATGAAGGAGGATGTGCATACGGAATGCTTCCTGAAGTGTAAATATTATCGGTGGTTATTAGTACCAACTAACGAGGAATGGGATGTGGAACCGCATGCAAGACTTGTGTTCGAAATCTAATTTTCATCAGTTGATTCCTGTGGACTCGAAATGTCTACTGCCATTTCCTGTTTTCCTGTTACACTGAAATTTGGATCGGGATGCTGCCTGAGAAGGGAGATTATCCCACGGGAAGGTGATCATCCTTCCGGAGTTTTCTCCCATTGTTTCAAAACTCGGAAGCTTTACGGTGAAAACCTTTTTTTGCATCAACAAAACTTTGAATAAATTAATTCCGGAGAATGGGGGCGGAAGAGGTGAACTTTCCTTTCCCAAGTCCTTTTTGTGGTTCCGTATCCTCTGCTGCTGTCTGCTCTTTGAACTTTACAGTTCTTTAATATTAATTACAAGACCAACTCAAGAGTGCTTTCTCTGCGATTTCCGCGCAGAAATCATAATAGCAAAACTTTGCTGCCTTAATTTATTCTGATGCTAAAAAAGTTTCTGACAACGGGAACTAGTTTGGCCCAACATGTCATAAACCTTATCCATTGAAATGAGATGTTTTTAGATGAAACGTTGGGCACAAAGAATTTGCCTTCCAAGAAGGCTTCCAAGAACTTTCCCCAGTGGCTGGAGAGGATAACCAGTGAAGGTACAGTGACGCCGCTGCCAGTTGCAGCAGAATTCTGGAGAAATTAATCACGTAATGGACGCCGAGAACAAGATTAACGAGATTCAATTAGCGTTTCAGTTCTGATTGACCCCTTTCGGCGGTAGCGAAACGAGCTTGGCAAGTAATGTCATGAAAGTGGTTTTTGGTCTGGTGAAAGCTAAACCTGGAAGGAAGATGTAAGTGGAAAAACGGAGGAGTGGGCGTGGGAATCCTAATGGCAACAAAACAAAAAAAAACTTTCCTCGTTAATTCTAATTGGATAAAGATACAGATGGCCGAATTGGATTTCCTGGAAAAAACTGTTTCCATCTCCAGAACTCCACTTTCACTTCATGTTTTACCAGGGTGCGTGTACTTTTACACTTCTGCCCATCCACACAAAACTAAACTTTCCCCGTTTTTCCAAAAGTTCACCCACATAAACTGGAGACTTACTGATTGAGTTTTATCCCATTAAGAGTCACTGCACGCAATTGAGAGGGAAACAAATAACTTTCTTTCAAGAACCCCTTGCGAACGACGAAGCTCACATTTCATATGCCATGGAACTTCTTTTATGCAGTGAACTATTAAAAAGAAACAGGAATCTAAAAGGCAATCGCATTCTGTACGATCCAATACCTTGTACTTCACTATGTGATGATGAGGTTCGGTGGTTCATCAAATTCTAAATGAAATTCAGGAAATTTCGACTTCGGTTTCCAAAAGATGAAACCAGCTCTTCTGAGGTGTCAAATGTTTCCGAACAAAGGGATTTCCCTTGTGAGCTTAAACCCTGTTTTCAACTAGTAATCTAATGCCAATGCGGAGGATATTGTCAAGTCAAGAGAGGATTACGATAACATAAAAGACCTTTCTTGTAATAAGAACCCATAAGCCCCGCTTGGGAGTGGAAGGTTTTCCAGGTGTCACCCTGGAGAAAGTGAAAGGCTGGAAAAGTGTTTTCCCAAATGTGGTCTGATGATAATTGCTAATCTCATTTAATCCATAGGGATGAGACGTGCGTGGGACTTTGGTAATTGAATTGGAGGGTCTTGGGATCATAGGGGAGTGTGAGGTGACATGGAGGTCTAGCTTAACAGGATATAGGTGACGGTTTGACAAGCACAAACGCGAAAAGGGCGTGGTGACACTTAATTCAATACATTTGCGTTTCAGAGAGCCTTCTATGATCCAGGAAATTAATTTTCCAGAATGTTTGTCCTAGGCTTTTAGGATCGAAAACATATTGCGTTGCACCTGGACAGGAAAATATTGGTTACTACGTTGGCAGGGGCTTAGGCACATTTGGTATAACGAAATGATCAGAAACCCGCCTGCGATTTCCCGGAAGGAAGTCTAGTGAAAGCAGGTTCCGTGGATTTTTCCATCAGGCCAGAAAACTTCAATCCTTTTATTTAGAAATCGGGTAAGCGGATTAAGGAAGGATCTCTGAATCAAAATGCCTCTAAACATTCTACCAGCCCACAAAAACCAACCAGAGACGCAAGTTTAGTCTTGTCAGCTTCGGCTCCAAGGAGATGGAAACCAAGAGATGCTGTTGGGTAGCTGTTGGGACAGTTTGATGGTTTGTTGGAATTGGTTAAATTATACAACTGACACGACGGCGGTAGTCCTTCACACGCCCCGGAACTTTGCTTTCCCTCGGATTGGGGAAACCATTAAGAACTGGTGAATCCCGCTTCTGGCTAATCCCCTGGAATATAACGCTGGAGCGAGCGGTGGTGCAGCTCCAGGAACCAAATAATTGATACCCGTGCAAAGGGCTACGCTAAACATTTCTTTTATCATCGGACTATCAACCTTGCTATAATTTATCAACCTCAGATCCAACGTCCTTTCCAGAAGTGGAAGAGGGATAAAATGGTAAATGGGGCACTCTGCTTTATGTGCAACATTTCGCTCGTAATAAATAGCCGGGCAAAGGCAGGGTAGACAGGAACGAAGGGCCAACTTGTGCCCCATTAACCATTTGATTAACTGGTTTTCCAGGATGAAATATACTGCTGGAGTCTCCTGTAAACTTAGGTCAAATTGTCTTATAAGCAACACTTGAGCCAAGAATTCTGAATTTCACGAATTTATGAGCTTTACTATTAAAAGGAGCACAAAGAAGCCCAAAGAGTGGTGTAAGGGAGAAAGTTGGGGAAAGTATACTTTTGCTTTTGCTTACCATCCAATGTACCAGGGGTGGAGGGAGCGATCCTGAGACATGTTGAAAACCTCAGCCAAACTCCGGAATTCGGTTGAATAAGGGAAGAAGAGACAGTCCTCGCCCAAGTGCTCTAATGACCTGCTCCCCTCCCCATAAATACTCTGTGGAGAAAGTTAAAAAGGAAAATTCTGCATGAGATTCAATGAAAAATGACTTTTGCTCGCCGCAGGGAAGTAATTCCACTAAACCGCGGCGGCGGAAGTGGAATTGTCTTTTCAACAGCAGCGGAAATGGTCTCTTCTAATGTATTGCTTTGGTTCCCCTGCCCTGGTGCCTTCCAGGGGAGGTAAGAGTCCGTTACAAATCCCCGTGTTGCCTTGATGCTATTTTATTCATACTTTCTCCACTCTTATTAAGATTGCTCTAATTTGCCACATGTCACTCAGTGAAGCTGGATGTGCGGCGTGGGAAATAGGGACGACTGGAAAGAGGATTGGGTTGCATTATTAAAACAAAGTTACATTTTCCACAAAAGTGAAAGTTGAAGATAAGACCTGAGGATAACTGGAAAAATCCTTTTCATTATACAAGAAGTGTTGTTGATCCCATGGTAAAATAATCTCTGACACAACCCCATCCAGTTGGAAGCGAATGAGGGCTTAAGTGACTTGCATGCCAATCACACTTACCTTGAGAAAGGAGAAAGTGAAAGTATTTGTAGCTGTCCAATTAATCATGGCATCTGTAATGACGACAGGTCTCCCGGAGTAGGCGTACCTGTGAAAGTGGTTCAATTTTAATTATTTTGCCATTAAAGCTCGAGAGCAAATCCTTGTACCTTCATCTCTTCCCCCCATGGTGCCTATGCAGATACCAAAACTGATGGAACAGGAACTTTTAATTAAAATTCAAGGCCTATGAATTCGCTTTGTTTATTTGCGAATTTCAGAAAACAAGTTAATTATTTGGGGAGGGAAAACTTTCACTAACGAAGTAAGGGAAAGTGAAATCCCAAGGTAAACAACAAACAGCAGCTCTGCTTTCTCCGTATTCAGCAATAATTCTCAGCCTGGTTATTAATTTGTGCTAACTTGAAGTTATGGAAAATGCCAAACTACCACCACCACCGAACTAATTACGACTCGAGAGAGTTTTAGGAAAAATAATGAAATTAACTTACTTGTGCTCAAAATCCGATGGGGAAATGTTGCTGACGCGATTCGCCACTTTCACATTGTGACAAAAGACGCAGGGGACCGGGGGTCGAAATAGCTCCATGGCCAAATTCGGGCTTTCGATCGTACACTGAAAATGAGAACCGGGGATTTAGTTTTCTAATAAAACATTTTTGAAGCATATAATCCTAAGCGTAGCTCCATAATTGGTCCCTATTGTTCTAATTTACGAAGCAGTCATGAAAGAAAGGATCTCACAACATGCCAATTAAATGCTTACACCGGAGGCAATTACGTGCTGCCTTGGCAGCTAATTAGATGAAACAAAGTATCTCATCACGAGTCTATTCTTCTGGATAACCATGCCTGAATTGTGACGTGAATGAGAGTGTTTCCAAGACAGGAGGAACAAAAGAGGATTTACATCAAAGGAAAAGGACACGGTGCCCTAGTTCACCCCCAGGCTTTTAAGGTCAACTCTACCGTAAAGAGTGGATCGCTGAAACAACGCACTGGAAGGAAATGACAAAGTGATGCTGGGTCATTACCTCAACAGAGCGTAGGTCCACGTCCTCCCATTTCAGCCAAAATCTTGTGAATCCACTTGACGTGTGGAGTTCAAAGTAGAAAATCAGTGCCAGGAAGGAGAAGAAGAGACAATAGAGGTTTGATTTGGAGATTTTCCTGGACAAATGGAGGGAGCAGTACTTTTTTGAAGCACTGGAGAGGAGAGTGTAACAATAGTTGAGGGAAGCAAGGAGTCTTGAAGATGCTGGACGAGGCGTCTCTGCTGTTGGTTCCAAGGCACTTAGCAAAGACTGAATACTTTCCAGCTTCATTCTCTCTTCCACTGATAACATCTTCAACTTCTCGGCAATTTCTTTTACTTTCTTCTTCATTCCGTTGGCTACTTTCCCTTTTTTATCAGGCTGAGATGTGGGGTGGTTACTATTGTTTCCAGGAAGTGGATCCATGTTGACGACAGGACTGGAAGATGTTGCCTACCCGGATACCAAGTTCCGACTAATACAACGTTGGGGATCCTTACCACAAGCTACTTTCACTTTACTTTCTTTGTGGGATCTCCTGATGAGTTCTCAACTTTTCACTCTACTCCGGATACCCGTTATACGCCGGTATCACTTCCCGAAAACACTTCAGGTATGAATGGTAAATGTGAAAAGTTGATTTCAGTCACACTTTCCCCATTCACCATTCTTGCCAATTGGAGCAGAGGAAGAGCCTAACATGCCCATTGTAAGTCAACCAATCAAACATCTCCATGAAGTATTCGAGCTGTAAACTCAATCGAAATTATTAGTTGGTAATCTTATTTTTAATACCACAGATTTACATAAAGCTAATACAAGTTCAATCCAACTGGTTTAGTTCACCTTCCACCAGCTATGTTCTTTCTACGCTAGACAGTAAACGTTTGCATAGTTTTAGTAAGTTCAAGTAACCAATTCAATTTTGCGGTAACATTTACAAAAATTAACGAATCCTTTCAGAGAAATACAATTTTAACAAACCGACGCAGAAATTAGGACCAAATAAATATTGAATGTATTTGGGTTACGGATGTACTGAAGTTACAATTCTCCTCCACGGATGTATTTCGGCTTCAAAATCTCGATCCTCTTGATGAAGTCAGACTTTTCAATACATCCGTCACACTCCTCGTCCCAACCGCTAAGGATCTTCTTCAAATCTCGTACCTTCAGTTTCTTCAAGTCCACAGTCTTCAAATCAATTGTTTTCTCTGCAAGAAAGAAAGGAGGTATTAACATGAGGATTACATCTATTATATAATTAATTACGTTGGTGGATTTACCGTATCTAAGTTCACAAATTGCGCTGTCCATTCGCTTCAATTTCTCACAGATTTTTGAGGCTGGCATCCCCCAAGACAAAGGTTTGGACATTTCCCCCAGGATTCCTGTCGCTGATTCCTCAAGTCCTCCCAAGTAGTAACACTGGATGGATAAAAATTAATTATTTTACTAGAATATTTTTAAAATCCCAAGTTAACTATTACGTAATCCACGTTTTGATAAGCACCGAGTCCTTTCTATTCCACACTTTAATACTTTGTACCAAACATCTGGCAAAATGAATCTTTATGAATGCTGGCACTGACACTCTTTTAGCAATAAATTATAGCAGGTTTATAACGCAAGGCATTTATACCAAATTAGCCGGCTGGTCAACTCGGAGCTGGTTCGTAGGCTGTGTTCTACTAAAAACATAGCCCATATAGTTAAGAGTTTAATAATAAGTTACGCGTACGCCTAGTACAGCCGCCTAATTTTCAATCCGATATCTTTTACTGTGATATATAGTTCCTAAATTCGCTAATCGTTATCGTAACATGTAGCATTATGTTACTACCAGTGTGCGGTACTGACACCTAAACAAGAAACGAAAACCGTAGAGCTTTTTAAGTTGAGCATGGTGTAACTTACG
Source organism: Anurida granaria (assembly GCA_034694825.1). Classification (NCBI taxonomy): domain Eukaryota; kingdom Metazoa; phylum Arthropoda; class Collembola; order Poduromorpha; family Neanuridae; genus Anurida; species Anurida granaria. Next base: position 7,781 of record JAQIWD010001169.1, read on the forward strand.
AAGCGATTTTCCTTCCCCTTGGTCTCCTTGCAAAACTGCTTGAACTTTTTTTCTATTTGATCCGTATTTGCTTTCTCTGAAGGTGTGAGCGTTTCTGCAAACTGTTCTAGGGTCTTGATACATACTGTACGAAAAAATAAATTCCATTTATTAGGATTTTATGATTTAGAATTCCAACACCTTGGAGTTCGGTAACCTTACCTTCACAATCATCTGATTTTAGTGCCCCGGTAGCAAAGCCAGCAAACGCTATTAGTAATCCCAATGTTACAAAGTCCATTTGTTTCATATTGAACATATTAGTGACGTTAATTTGAACACTGACAAATCAACTAATAAATGATGGGACTGATGATCCTTGAATTATGGATTGAGTGAGATGATGACAGGTTGACAGGATGTAGGAGAATGGACAACTTGAACGAGACTTCCTTCCTCGATAAGTCTGAATGAAGAAATGAACTTGGTAATCGTTGATATAACTTTAATTTGACCTAAGTTGACTGCTGGTTTTCCTTTCTTTTAGACTGTCGTCGTGTCTTTTTAGACATTCACTCACCGACTATTCACTATTCGACTTAACACATGCGTTAGAATGTGATTGGCCGAATTCCACTTCGTCAGCTGTGACGTCAGTTCCCGGTCTCAGGCTCAAATTCCAAGGAAAGGGAAAGTGACAGGAATGCAAGTTAGAACTTGCGGGTCACCTGAGGTCAAACAAGTCGATCATTTTCATTATGCTAAAACGATCAGAAAATCACGATTCACTCACTGGATTCAATGGAAATCATTTTATTCTTCGGAAGAACTTACGAATAAAATAAACAAAAATTAACCCTAGTAGGCAAACTGTAATCTGTACTGTTGTCCTTTTCTATACAATTAAATTAATTACTGATTTTACGAGAGTCACAACTTTGGCTCACCAAAATGTGAGTCAAAGTTGTTTCACAAGTCCATTTAACCACATAAAGCCGGTATGGAAGGAGAGTTGATGGAGAACTTATCCATTTGTAGAAGCAATTGGTTTGCGAAGATCGTACAAGTCCATCAGTCCCTCGTGAACTGCTAATGTAAAACTGTAGTCTAGTTCGGTTGGGGGAGGGCTGAGCCGGAGAATGGGTCCTACCACTGGAAATTAAAGAAACCAGCATTGAGTTGGAGTAATTCTAGATGGATTGTTACAAAGTGACCAAACTTACATGATGTTGAACTGAATCCGTCTGGAAGTTCGGCAGCGACATCATCTTCATCCTGCTCCATTGGCTCAGATTCGGCCCCTTTCGAAGATAACATGTCAGCAAACTCTGTGATTACTGTTGGAGGTTCTAATTCTGGATTCACGAGGTATGCGAAGATGGGCTCCTTTGTAGCCTTGAATCGGATCTTGTACTTTGATACATCACCCACCTGGAAAGTTTAGAGTTAACATTATAGTTTTTGTGTTAATTAAGACATAGAAAAATCGGTGATCGGTTTAAACAAAGAAAGCATACTTGTTCACCAGGTGGCAGTTCCATCTGGACATCTTTAGGGATTTTGACAGTGATGACGGTTTGATCTACGAAGGCCTCTGTCATGTCTTCCTCTCGCACGTAGGCGTACCTCATGTTATCCGGTTCTTCAGTTACATTCTTTAGGCTCTGCTCCAGCCACTGTTGGATTAGTCAAATAAAACAAAAGTTAGAGAATGACACCGACACATCTAATGTGTCAAAACTGATCCAGAATTATGAATTACCTTTCGATGCTTGTCAATATCTTTTTCTATGACATCTAGTCGTCTCACTTCGTCTTTTAGTCGTTCGACTTTCGCTACAAACGCCTCCGTATTCGTTCCCGGACTCGCACCCCTGATATAAAAACAAACAAAAATCGTTTATTCACCTGATGAGACAGAATTCATGCAGTGTTTGATAAGCTAAATCTGACGCCTACGTACTTCCATTGAATTGCGTTTTTAGTCTTCTTCTCGATTAGTCCTATTCCTTCCAAAACATTCGTAATGTCGTAGATCCTTCTCTTCTGCCGTACAGCAAGGACGTCTGCAGCCTAAGACCATAAGAATCATTGGATTAGTCCAGTCAGCTAAAATGGCGTACGGACGGATACATTTCGGAAAAAGTTTTTACCGCACGGTAAATAAGGTTCAATAAACTATGCAAATCCAATTCCACCCAACTTAAAGAGGACAACACCAAGGACAAAGGTTGCAAAAAAGTTACTCACTCCCAGTCAACAAACTTATTTAAACTCTACACTAGCCTGAAACCAACGAACCGCGCACAGCGAACAGCAATTACATAAAATCATACGACCAGAATCAATTAAGTTAATTGGAGTGTTGTTTGTCTTTATGTTGATTTGAAATGACCTCCTTGGGGCTATTCAAAAGGTTTACCGCGGCATACCCCTTACCGGGGAAATTTTAATTTAAGGGAGGTTGAATTAACCGGGATGGAGAATGCGGGAATTCATTTGAACGGGTTTGCCTTACCTCTTTCAAGTCCAGAACGCCGTCCTTGGCTTTCTGGAGCAGTGACACGAAGCGGGTAGTTAGGAGTCCGAGAGATTTTTCATAGCGACTTCCGGGCGTTAGTGCTTCTCCGCGATCCGCCATGTTGACCATTATTTGGTAAATCTAAACTGCCCTTGTCAGAACTTGTCTCTCCTCAACTGAATTCCCTTGCTTTTTTGTCTACTTTTGCTCGTTTCTATCGTCCGCTTGTTCCTGCCTGTCAGTCTGATGTCAATCCGAATTTTCTCGGACTTGAAATTTTTTGATCCCAAAAAAATTAGATTGAGTGGACTTTGAGCGCTGTCCCGCCAGTTGCATTTGCATCCCAGAAAAATTGGACTCAGTCCCAATTATTTCGGACTCACTCATGTTTCTCAAAAAGAAGGTCAAATATGTCATGCAGGTCAACTAGCGGGGGGCAATTTTTTCAGCGCCTCGATATAAAACAAATTGGAGAACAAAACGTAGTTGGCTAATTCGACAGAAACCAAAGCCTTCTGAAGAATTTAGCCGAAAAAAATTGCTTATCACCATGGTAACGCGCCTGGATCCTAGAAAATCAGGACTGAGTTCCAAAAAATACAGACTTTAGGATCCAATTCATTTCACACTCAGTCCGAGAAAATTAGGATTGATTTCAGACTGCCTGTTCGCTGCTGTTGTAAACAAAAAAGTGAATGATAAATTCAAGTCCAAAATTCCGCGTCCTCTCCTCACGGGACTCCACCCACCTCCTAACTCCAAAAAACCGCGAAACCCCCGTCACCCCCCACTTTTTGCAGCCACAAAATGTTAGAAACAAAACCAACAGAGGGCGCTGGGAACGGACACTAGAAACATCAAGGAAGCCCAGGTTCCAGCCAGTCAAATATCTCAAAAATACCGGAAGTTGAAGCTAAACCACAAGGTGACCTTGGCAGGAAAAACGTCGTAGTATTTCCTAACCAATTGATTTTCTATTTTTGAGTCGTTGGTCAATAACAGTCCGGAGGGAAATATTTACGTAAAATCCACTCCCAACATGGATAGTTGACCTGACCCTGACCTACGATTTTTATATGCCTAGAATCTTTCATGGATTTTATGAAAGGAAAATAATCATTGCCTAATCCGTTTATGTTCGTTACTAGTCGGCCCATCAAGATTTATTCGCAAAAATTGTAAACAATAAACATGTAAGACTCCCCACTTGGGGGAATAAAGTTATAACAAACTAAGCAAATTCAGTCTCACCGAATTAGTCTCGTTCTCGTGTCTTTTCAGTAGTATACCGGTGATGACAGGTATTTCTAACGTTACAAATAAAGTAATCAAAAAGCAGGACATTCAGTAATGTTGTTTTAAGTTGGAAACAACTTAATCAGTGAAGGTAAGAAACAAGCTTTATACAAAACCCACGACTTGCGATTATTGTACATAATTCTATTTCGACGACGTAACATACTAACGGCCGACAGTTGCTACAAAATTAATAAATACTCTCCCATTTCTAAACGTTTACTGGTGGTATCCAATTTCTATCCAGCTAAAGTCTCCTCTCCACCATTTCAAAGCGTTGTTGTTGGACAGTTCAGTTGTCCGGAGTTCCAAAATCGCTCAAGTTGTACATCTTCGTGATACTGTCACGACGTTCTGGCCTGTAAGTGGGTGAGCCTGGGACCGAATCTGTAAATCCAAATTGTGTCGGGCATTAAGGTCAAAGGTAAAGGATCTGAGAGTAACGTCCAGCAATAATTAATTGGGCGTTTACCTGGAGATCCCACGAGCATCGAAGTGAATGAGAGCCGACGCGGTCCTCCCTCTGGGGGTGATCCAGTCATGCTTGTTGGTGGGGGATTGCTAAAGGAGAACAACAAAAGATTTAATTAGCATCCTGATCAGTTTGTTACTCCGAATGAATTTATGGTAAACACTTACCGAACCCCAGCCTTGTTGGAATCATACCACCAATGGTACTTTGCTGCAAGTACAAACAAAAACAAAAATAAGCTTCAGAATTCATCTCTGGCTAGGAGCCAACATAACAAACAACAAAACGCATCCACCTTCACTTTCATCCCACACACGCATAAACAAATTTTACAAGCACACATACTAATTAGCACACAAATGAATTTTATAAAAACTTACTTGCTGTTGGAATATTCTCGGGATTTGACTGGAAATCAGAAACAAAAATGGATGGAATTAATCACTGATTTCAATATATTCTTTCTATTCAAAGGATAAATTTTGTATTAATAAAGTTTCTGCTCACCATTTTGTTTATTTTGAATCCAGAAGTTCTTCGGGAGAAAGTCAAGTAAGTTTGAAGTCCTTTCCTTTTCTAAACTTGTAAACTGCGTAGTTCTGTCTGAAGAAAATTGTGCGTCTCTGAGGTACTTCCAAGTCGGGAATACAAATCGATCTGTGAGCCTCCAATGTTTTGGTGGCTCTATAAATACTCTTCCTTTCCCCTTCGTTTCAGTATCCAACCGGCTCGACTCGGGCTTCATATCTACGTGCTCAGAGTATCGTCGTCCAACAGCAGCCGTCTTCCTTAAATGCGCAGTTGATTCCTCCTCCTCCTTGCATTGTCCTTGGGAAGGAAAATGCCTAAAAAATGCTTCAAAACAAGATTAGAGGCAGAACGGTGTTGTTTTGTAAACAAACTAAAACCAGACTTCCCAGTCCAGCCCCAGTCCCTAATCATGCAATGTGTGATTCAGTCATTTGAGAGTTATCATTACATATTAAATTTATTGTATTCGCCTACAAATATTAATTTTGAGTTTTGTTATTGAGATCAGCTAACAATGACTGGTTATAAAATAGTCAAGCGTAAATTCTGTAACAAAATCTACCACGGCACATGTCCCAATACCCAAGTTGTTTAGTCACATGAATTTGATTTGATAATTTTTGTCCAGTTCATTTATCCATTGTTATTTGTCATGTTATTTCCCTTCCCATTCAACGGCACCGAATGAGATACGGGATTGCACAATAACGAGAATTATAAATATACTTTGGTTTGAATTCTTTTGAGTACGCATGAGATTCTGTTTCGAAGCACTGAATGGAATTTTACTGGAATGATCCTGAGCTTTGATGTATCATCAATCAATCATTGTAATTGTGCCTGCTGTTGCAGAATGGAACTGCGAAGATAAAGTTGGACAACAGCACTTTATTTTAATGACAAACGAAACAGTTCCTCTCTACCTTCATTTCATCATCAGCCCAACAACGATCATTGGAAAAGGTCAATTTGGGGGGGGGGGGGGGAAAGAGAACTGCGAAGCTCCTGGAAGAAACACTACCGGAGAACAGGAAATGGGTAATGGGACCACGAACCTGAACCCAAGAAAAAGGTATTGATGCCTACGTGCCGTTTGGAACGAGTCATTCCTGAATCCTGAAGGGAGATGCAATTTTATGCGAGTGTGAAGGCAAACCAAACCATCTTCCTTCATGAGAACAATACAAACAATAGGAGGGTTTCTCCCGCTTTGAGATTTGAAATTTAGCTCCGCCTTGGGTAGTACTTTTCACTTCTCCCAAGCGCA
>JAQIWD010001170.1:0-13844 GCA_034694825.1 Anurida granaria
CCGTACCCTACCCGTATCCGACGGGTACGGGGCGGGCAAGAAATCCGCGGGGATAGTCTTAACCGCCGTCATCTCTATTTGTTGGGCTCTGAAATCCCAACTGAACATGTTCTATTATTACCTCAAGAGTCTCGCTACTGATCGGATGGAGCCAACTTTTGAAATCTTGGGAAATGTGAAAAATGTCTTCAAAAGATGTGCCTTGCAGATTCAATTGGTTAATCGTGGATTAGTAGTTATGGTTTCAACGGTGATATTCTTACAACTTTGTAATCTTATGGTGATTATTTGTGGTTTGTTTATAACAATCTTCCCTGTGCTAACTGGCTTCATAATTGGAATGGTACCCGCTTATTTCAAACAGTGGGGGATTTACTTTGATAAAGCGGCGGAGTACACGGAACTCATGGAAGGGTTACTAAGTGTTCAAAACAGCACTGAATCATCTGCTAATTTACAAACGGAAGCAGCCGTTGTGCGATTGAGCGTTGGCTACATTTTCGTCATCGGCGCACAACTCGGCCTCATATTCTTGGTCGGATTAAACGCAATGTGGGTTAATGAGAGAATGCGCTTCTTTAGTGTCCAGTTTAACGGTTACATGTCAAGTTATGCAAACACATTTCCACTGAGTATCAAGGGGTAATAACTCTATAGTACTAAAAACGGTATGGTTCCATGCAATATAATATTAATATTTGCTTTCATTTTTCAGTTTCGAATGACTCGATTCTATATCCTGTCTGCTCTGAATTTCCCTGAAAAACTATATTTACTCAGAATCCCAATCATGGAATGGATTCCGTACATTAAGCACCGAATACATCGTTTTGGAACTCAATAGGACATTAGTTACATACAATGAAAAGTGCATTCCATGTACTATTCATTTCAGATACATTTTCCGATCTGGTGGAAATCTCTCCCAAGGCTTAACGCATTCATTGATAATGCAGACTCCGTAGCGTAAGCAAATTCCTCACCACACGCATTCTCGATACATTTTAAGACCTACGCCCGTTTACGATTTTGGTCTTGGTTCTTGGACCATCTTTCTCTTTCCGCCTTGATAAGTCTCGTTTTCATTTTCCTGACAGAAAACGAAAGAATGCTTTAAAACACAAAATTTCCTAGCATAAACTGCATTCAATGCTCGAGAGAATTAAATTAGAAATGGTAAGTTCTGTTTCCTTAGCTCTATTTTATATTTTAACAGTACTAACAAACCTTTTAATAAAGTTAAATGTTTAAGTTTCATTTTGACTGATTGTACTTGCCAACTATTTTATTTGGAAACAAATAAAGTTCCCGAACTATTGAAACGTTTTGGTGTATTATTACTTTAATTCAATCCAACCATAGCCGGCGAATGGTAACTCTAGAAAGAATAAGGTTAAGTAAGGAGCTGTAGTTTTAAAATACAAGTTGACATTAAATTGACCCTTTGCAACCAGCCTTTAAATCTTTAAATCTTTAAACTGTGTAAACTAATTGCTGCTGTGGCATATATAATATGCATATTATATAATATGTTAAATATATTATATATGTTACACCCAAAGCCCGAAAACGGCCACTGGCAGTTCTACAAACGCCCAGACCTAGGTGTGGGCGTTTTTTAAGACCAGCCACAACTAGTTGTGGCCCTTTTAAACCTAACCCACACCTAGCTGTGGCTATTTCGGGCTTTGGGTGTAACATATATACTAACCTAACCACATATATATTATGTTATTGTGTCCTATTTATTTATGTATGCTTACACTTAATAATGCTTCGCGTCTGTCTCGATGCTGTGGTGAGTCATTCAAAAATTCTGTTCGTTTGTACTTCTTTATCTTTATGGGGATTGAACTTTGGTCCTTGAAGGCAAGGACTCATAGAGGTTTCGAGAAACTTGATGCTCTTTTTCATTCTATCCCTTTGTCCAATCATTGAATTTTAGGTTCACTTGCAGTGTAATAAGTGTAACAGGAGTCTTATTTTGTAGTCCTCATTCATTCTTCATCTTCGTTTCCAGTTGAGACCCACACTCATCATCCCCACATACTTTTCATCCCTCAATCAATTGTTGAAATTGTAACACCTAGACGCTTGTTGTAATCTTTTTATCGCTTCAAAACTTATGGGTAATACGGACAGTATTCCTGTGGTGTCACAGGTCAAGTCCCTAGTTCAAGTAGTTGGGGGCGATTCCGCAGGGGCACTTGCTACACAAGAAAATTTTGCATACCGTAACACCTTCCCTGTGGTTTCTCAAATTGCTTCGGCTGGATATGCAATTGGAGGAGGTAGAGTTTATTAATTCAGATGGCTAATTTACATTCATTTTTATAATCTCTTAAAAATCAAAGCATTTTGGTTTTGGTAGATATGGACAAGGCTCGTGACTTACAGGAAAAATTTGCATCGGACATGGAAAGGGTGATTGACAGCATTCCTGTTGCTGGCCATATTAAGGGAGGTAAGCCAGTTTTTCTCGCTTACCTTGGGCATAATGATGCAATTTTTATTCTTCATTTAAAAGCTACATGATGCTCAAGTTGTTGAATTTTAGGGGTTCACTATGCTCTTGGTCAGGATGAACGGGGGGAAAATGCGTTGAAAGCAGCAAGTCGATCGACTGGAGTGGTCCTTGGCGGCGTCGGTGGTCTCCTTGTTGGTAAGTATTTCTTCATTCAACATTATTAAAAGTTATCAAATTATTGGACGATTTGGTAAAAGCGAAAGTATCATTTTTCAAATGCAGGAGGGCCAGTTGGGGCAGTTGCTGGTGGAATTGCCGGTGGAGCCGCGGCTGATGGAGTGATCACGGGAAGTGACATTCTGGCTAAAGGGGCTGATGAAGCCAAGCCTTACGGCTATGTTGCCATGGGAAAAGAAATTGCGGAAGCAGTTCAAGGCGGAGACAAGATTACTTTGGAAAAAGGATTTGACATGGCACTTATGCCTGTTTCTGATGGCGTTGGTGGATATGCTGGAGGCAAGCTTCTGACAAAGCCCCTTGGGATCAAGCCAGGGACTGTAGTCAAGGGGTCCGCTTCCAAGGGTGTCACAGTCCCAATCCCGGGGTTTAAATCTGGATACAACCCAGGCTCAGCAGTGGGCGTGGTTCAGAATTTGGCCGATGACGCTGCCGTTGTTAAAGTTAAAGTTGGAGGAGAAGTTCCGAAGCAACTTTGTAAGTTTCATTCAATATCCTGCCTTAGGCCTCAGCAGGAAATATTAACTTTTAATTTTTGAAATTGCAGCTATTCTGGAGCAAAAGTTGTTGGATAATCGGGCCAATCAATTGAATCCGAATCACGTCAAGAGTGGTCCAGGGCGTCCTGCTGGATACCAAGGAAGTGGAACTAAGCCAGATTTGGACAATCACGCGAATCAGCTTAACCCCAATAACATGGCATTCGTCAGCAGCAGAAATGGTGGCGTCCAGTTGGACAATCCCATCGTCGCTTCCGCTTGAATCCATTCTGATAAATACTATACTCCTTCCACTCCATAGGTAGTTGACAAGTTGTCGTCATGGTTCCATTGGTTGGAAATTTGGACAGCATGAATGACTTTTACCTGTTAATTATTCTACTGAATTTGTAATTAACTAATATTAAAAACGCTATGCACTGTTGTTAATAAGGCATAACTTGCTTTTCTTAAAAGTGAACAAGTATGGCAACTATTTAATCCTATTTTATTCGGACAATTACTAATCACAAAGGCATCAACAGACAACGGACATTTCGCTTCCTGTATTTATACTCATTTATCATTTTTTTAAACTGAGTATAACCACGGAACGACTATTTAGTTGTGCCGTGGTAGATCATAAGGAAGAAAATTTCAACTCACCACATCCACGTTTTTATAGAATACGGTTACTGTCTATGCACAATCAGACGGTGAAAAATGTTCATTGCAGCAGTTTTTCTAATCGTTCAATTAAAAAGTTTATATTTCTTTCATATTCATTCCAAAAAAGCAAATAGATTCATCAATAGCCCTGATTTTATTTCCATGGATGTGTGTAAACACGGAAAACTTGTATAGTTTCACTTGTTATTGGATTACTTCATGTACCGTCGAATTCCAATGATTGTGCCGAGAATTAGGCAAAGCATGCCTGCGAATTTTAAAGAATGCGCCGAATATCCGCTTCCGCCTTCTCCAGAAGGATCTCTGTGTTCACTTTGCTGATCTGGAATCGCTTCAAAAGACTCCGGATGCACGATAGGGACAGCTTCGTCATATATGGGATCAGTCTCCACGGTCCGAAATACATCAAAAGCACCGCTCTTATCCTCCCTACCAACTTGACTGACCTCCACTTGTATTTTCTCACTCACAAAGCCTGACGTCCTTTTTTTAAATTTCAATTTGAAAATTCCAATTGCTTCAGTCAATTCCTTTGAGGCCAAGGTGTCGCATCCAATGAAAGCTACCAAGGCATTGTTCCCCGGGAAGGAGATTTCAGTGTACGGTTGGCAAAAGAGGCCGAGCGGCTTTTCCAGTCCAATCACGAGGTTTACAAATTTGCAACGGAGAATCCCATCACAAATTCGTAAGTCCTCCGCATTCCCACACTTAATCTGGATTTTAATATAATGCGGATACTTTTCAAAGAAATCTTCCACTTCACAGAGCGACCTCCATTTCTCGTCAAAAGTTTTTGGGATTGAAGAAAATATTTCATTTCCACGGGCGACTTCTCTTTGCATGAGCAACCGCGTGCTTTTTGTCACATTCCGGACCCTGTTCAAATAAGGAAACGATGGGGCACAAATTGGCATGAGTTGAGGGGTTTTGGTTGAAAATAAAGAGGAAGGCTCAGCCGATGCATGGAACGTTACCGGTGTCGGCCATTTCCAAGACGAGTAAAAGTCAAAAAATTCCGCTACCAATTCCTCTGAACAGGAGGGCTTGGACGGAATTCCAGTTTCCAGAATCACTTTGGCAAGGAGGAGTGAAATTGTATTGCTGGAGATGTAGCCCATGACCTTTGAATAAATCTTGCGACGTTTCGCCCAAAACTTTAACACACGGACGGTTGTTGCGTAAGTAGGCCACCAGATTTCCGGAATCAGCTCAAAAATGGCCTTGGACTCCATGATCCCATCAATAGAGCGGACGAACGATTCGGTTTGGCCCCGTAGTTCCTTTTCTGAAATATTTTCCCAATTCTTAGCACCACATGGACAGTAGACGACATCAACTTCCAGGAATCCCATTCGGAATCGGGCAATTGGAACCAATGTGTCCAGCACCACGGAGACCAGTTGCAATTTGATATTTTCTGACGTTGAAGCATAAACGGTACTCAAAGCTCCGAAGAAGGTTTGGTGTGACATTTGCTGAGGTCCGCAAACTAGGATGTCAATGTCGCTCGTGTCATCATGGAAACCCATCTGACTGGATCCCACCAAATGTACGCTGCTCTTCCCTTCTCCAGTAGCAGCCATGCAAAGATTTTGAATTTCGTCCAGAACTGTGGCTTCTTCCTTGGTTCTGCTGGAAGATGGCAATAAATGATTCACTAATAGAAATTTCTGGAGATAAGAGTCGTTTTCTGGTGACATCGTCTCCCGCCCAAGCAGAATCATTTTCTTGATTCTGAAGGGATTGCTGCCCTTTCTGCTAATTAGGTGAATTCGGTTTACCTCAAATTCCAACGGTTCAGCGCTGAAAGCCGAGTTCCACTGTCTCACCAATTCCGTCACCTCTTGACCATTCATGTCTTCTCCCTGGGTCAATTTTGCAATGGTCAAATGTGGCTTGAACCCACTCGGGGACTTGGTATTTTGTTCTTGGCATTCCGAATATTCTGACGCTAAGACTGCTTGTAAATTTTTTAATCGTTGCTCTTCTTCCGAATCTGAGGTTGTCAAGTACACCGTGCAGGATTTGGAGGAATGTCGAAATGTTTCCACTTTGGAAAGCTTGATGGTGTACGGAGGCTCATTTTCAAGGGCTCGTGTAAGCGTTTCTTGGGCTTCAGAGAAATCACGGTTGACATCCGGAATGAAACCGTAAATTAAGTTAATGTGTGGTGGCCATCTGGAAAAACTTGGGTCGAATTGGGATCGGACGGCTTGAATTCTGGACCAAAGGTTGACTGGTGGGATAATGACAACGGCAGAAGTGTGGACAGGGGACATGGATAATACTTGTGAAAATTTAGCGGAGAAAGCGTCGGCGACGAGTTGTGTTGACGAAGCATCAATTACAACGTCGGAAGGTTGCGGCAATAGTGCAGGGAGAACACGGAATTCATATTCCAGGGCATAATGGTCACTCAACCAGAGAGCCTCAGGCTCTACTGCGGATTCGAAATTCATAGGTGGTAGTGAAGCGCGAGGTGGGCGGGAAAGGTCAATTCTGGAATTTCCGGTGACACGAATTTTCCTTGACTCCAATCTAGTGGAATTGACAGTCTTAAAAATTCGATCAAACCGTTCTTGCACTGCGTCGGAGCTCAGTTGTTTCGCAATTGCGTTTTCATGGATATTGAAAGTCCAGCCCGGGTTATCTGTTCCTCCCATGAGTTCCTCCCAGACGTCCACCATTTTAATTTTTGAATTCAACTGGTTTAGGTTTTCATGGTTGACAAAATTGGAATCCCCAACAATGATGAATTCTGCAGCTCCTGAAGGGTCCAACTGGGCATAAGCCTCGAGGAGACCCACCATTTGCTTCTGCCTCAATTTCGAAGAGTCACCCTTGTGATTTGATTTTAGATGGACGTTGCCAATGTAGAGGGGATTCGGCTGACCTTGAAATTGGAAATTGGCAATGACGAACCGCTTCCCATTTTGATCAGAATGGAAAAGATGATTGGGTTGGAATTTAGTGAGGAATATTTGGCCATAGGGTTTAATTGTTTTCCCAACAGTTGAAACGTCCGTAAGGAAATAATTTTTTTGAACCCATGGAGCTGATTCGATGATGGAGAGGAAGGTTGGTGTGACTTCTTGGAGTGCAATTACGTCCGCATCTGAATCCTCCAGGAAGTCAATCAAATATGGCCATCGACGGTGGGGGTGACAAATGTGGCTATCGTAGAATTCATAAAGGACGTTGAAGCTCAGGAGTTTTAAATCCCCAGCAGGAATTCTAGGAACGTCGTCTTCCGATGCTACTTCCCATGTTTGATCAGTCGGATCGTACCGGTATACTGGAACAGGTTGATATCCTTCTGGTGTTGTTGGTTGGTTGTGGTGCCCATTTCCTTTGAATGCTTTTCTTGACCCAGAGAATGTTTCACCTGAATTAAAAATTAAGTCCAGCCTCGTTTCTCGGTCCCAATAAATGACTGCATTGGGTGGCCAATTATCTTCCCGCACTCGGACTTCGCCATCTTTTCCAATGAAGGGATCAATCGGTGGGCCACCACCACGGAAATAATAAATTCGATGGTAGGGAATATCCCCATCCTCAGCACATGGGTTGAAATCTGTAAACTTGACCTCGCACATTCCAAGGAAACGATCCTTGTATCCGATGTAGAGATCTGAGACGGTGATGTCCAGTGACACTGCATCCCATTTGAGTCGGTTGAAAACGTCCTTGGAAGTACGTAGTTTTGCCTTGGGTTCTCCCAGCTGTGAGTCACTGCTCGGAGTTATAGGTTTGGCGTATAATTTTGGTTTTATAGGCTTCGAAGGCTTCTCCGTCAATTTCTTCCCTGATTTCTTCATTTTTCCACCCTGTGTACCCTCCATCGTTCCCTGTTAATTCAAATCAGGGGGAAATTAGCCGTTAGCATTTGATTATATAGTTAGGTTTATTAATTTATATTATATAATTAGATATATAAATAGGTTATATGCAACTTACGCACTTGTATTTGTAGAACGGCTGCTACCAAAAATTTACCTCAAATAAATTTATAAAGACCCTGAACGAGGGATTAAATATCTAATTTATTGTCAAATTTGTGACGAACTCAAGTGTAAAGGTGATACCGGTGCTGGTGCCGGTTGTTGAATGCAGAAACAAGAGAACAACCTTCCCTGAACACTCAAGGTTGATTTTTTATAGTAGACACAGTAAGAGTCAGCAATAAGACCCGTAGAAAGAAATTTTGGAATACATGCCGTAGAATCTTTTTATATTAAAATGAAATACTGTATAGGATATATGATGTATGTACTATGGATGATATTCATGATATATATATATATATATAAATGAACTACCACAAACTTATATTAAGTCTACGCTAACCTAACTGTTTTTTAAGTGGTAAAATTTAAGTAGAGCAGAATTTTATATACTTAAACGTCAATACACAAATTCAGGGAAGAATACTGATAATTAACAGAATTGGCAATAATTGCATGTATCTTACATCGAAGCTTATCTCCGGGATTTCCATCGCGCCTGATTCACAAATTTGAATTCAACGGGATTGGATGTAATTAAGTGAGCACTAGTCACTTCACTTATAGACAAATGAAGGTATGTAGACACAATTATTATTCACTTCCGTGTAAAAGATTGAAACTGTTGTAGTACGGATAGATTCTACTGTTTGAACAGAGCATCTCGTGTGTTATTTGAGGTTAGGGCAACTGTCATTCATTAACGTGACTCATTTCAAGTAGACGTGCGAAAAATAAACGACAGCAGAAATTCGGCCAATCTAACGTTTCATTGTCGATTGACAGGTTGGCAATGAGTATAGCAACAGTATGATTCGAAAAACTAAACTAGAATTTAAACCACACGAGGATAAAAGTATATTTCGTGAAACTCGCAAACTCCAGCGGGATCATAAAGTAATTCAACGCCCAAAAATTTTGATAGAAATTTTTCATCTTTAAGTTTTAAAATGTGAGATACCCATCGGGCGAACGTATTTGTTGCATTTATTCAGGAATCTTTATACAATAATTACACATGCATTGCACATGCGCCAAGTGGATTGTTCTAGGTACAGAAAAACTCTTTTATTTCTGACAATATTCTGCGAGAAAGCGTTGAATAGAATCTGAACAGTTCATTGTTATTTATTGTTCTGAGTTTATTGAGAACTTTGCAAATGCTTTGCAAATTCTCCGAATGCTTTGGCACCATTACCATTGAACTCATCATAATTATTGATTTCCTTCTTCATTCTGTTGTAATATGTGATCACTTTTTGGAATTTGTCAAGTTTCACACCAAGTGCCTCAAATGTACTCAGGGAGGCAACGATGCTAAAATCAGCAATTGTAAGGGAATCCCCTGCAACGTATTTGCTTCGATCCAAGAACTCATCCAGAAAGTTTAACTTTTCGTCCAATTTCTTGACACACTCTTGATTGACGGGTTGTTTTCCAAAGATGGAGGGGTACTACAAATAAAATCAGAATTATTAAACTCGTCCGTGTTATAATTTAAATCGGTATTGTGAATCTGGCAATCAGAACAAACAACTCACATATGCGTTTTCGAATTCTCTGTAGAGAGTCGTGGCGTCAAAGAAGAGTCGTTGATCGACGATTGCGCGTTGCTTTGCTGGTTTTGGGTAAAGGGCATCCGTTTTCCCATAAGCATTTACAAGGTACATCATAATAGCGCGACTCTCATTCAAATAGAATCCATTGTCATCAATTGTTGGCACATTATGCTGAGGATTTATCTGAAAAAATAAATTTAAACCAAATTTTAGGCCAGCTTGTCTAGTTTAAAATAAGTCACTAATTGATTACTTTAACAAATTCCTGCTTCAGCTGATCCCCGTTCATCAAATTGAGTTCCTTCAAAACCAACTTTACGCCGAGGGCATCAGCCGTCATTGCGACTGCGCGGCATGGGGCGCTGGGCGCGGCGTAGTAAAAGTCAATACCCATGGGGAAGGAAATTGTTAAAAATACCGGAAAGTACTGGAGAAGAGTGTTTCCTATACTTCTCGACCTGAATGAGCGACACTTGGATAAATCAGCCAGCCGATTGTATTTTATATTTTACCTTCGAGAATAAGTGGAGTTTCTAGCTGTGGTAAAATGGAGAAACAAATTGCTTCGTTATCTTATCGTTATCGCTGGCAGACAATAGGTTTGACTTGGCTTGTGGAGCTGTTTACTATATGGTTAGGAATTATGACATTGTGGAAAAAACTATTGCAAATTGGAACGTTAATTTCGCCATGTAAAATAATGTTAGAGATGATGACCATACATGAACTTTTCCAAAACAATGAGATTTATATCACAAATTAAAGTGTTGTCTCGTAACACTACTCGTTTAGCGTTAAGAGTTTTGAAACAGAACGTAAAGTAGATTGGTACGTTTATTCTCATTTTTGTCAAAAATTTATGGAGTGTCTCTGGGGTCAAAATGTTATAATATGAGAATCTCTTTTATGTTATCTCTCATTGAGACAACAGTTTTTGAAGATTCAACATACTACCGAGAAAGCAAACTTTTAGTCACAATGAAGGTTTCTTCCGGCCGCTTGTCTACATTTGGTTACGCTGTCATGGAAAGCTCAAATTTACCGGCACTAACCTGACTTAAACTAACTAAAGAAAAGATTCACCAGCAAATTCAGGCGGTAAATTTGAGCTTTCCATGACAGCGTAACCAAATGTATTCCAGCCTTCCGGCCAAACAATTTTTAGACTAGGAGAATTCTCATAGGGGGTTCATAAAGTTTCTAACAGTAGTTCTCACAAATAGTTAGGTATTTTTCAGTAGATAATGTTGACCCATTGGGTTATTTATTTTGGCTATACAGTTCTATTTATGAAAGAGTTTTTCATGTTAAAATTGATAGAAATATAGAAACAAGCTGCCTTTCTCCGCATTTCCCCCACCCCCCCCCAAAAAAAAAACCGAAAAATCGGTTAATTCAACTTTGATTAGCGATAGAATTTTTTTAACGAACTTTCAGACACGGTTTCGGATTCAGCACTAAAAGTTCCTTTAGGAAACATTAAGCTTACACAAAATTTTAATTGATTCGAAGTGGGACAATTTTTATTTATTTCAAACCAATTTTGTCAATCACTTATACCGGGATAAAGTTTGACCTCATATTGAGCTACCCCTAAACTTTGTTCAAATTGATCAAAATTTTAACTGAATTTTTTCCATACATATATGCACAATTTTAGGGGGTTGCCAATGAAAGTTTCGAAAGTTGCAAAATATACCACCCTAACCCAGATGATAGCCCAGACCAGAGTCCTTGAAACCGAACGACATGTAGGAAATTTCCACGGAAGTGTAATGTGTAAACGAAATAAATGACACTGTGTCATTTATTTCGGGCTCGGGCGCACACTCGTGACAACTGGATCCGAAAAAGTTTTTGTTTTGAAATGACAGCGCTATTCAATGCGAACAAGAGGATGGAATACCATCAGATTTAGTATTAAATAAAAATGAAAGCGTTATGTAAATTAAATTTTTATAAAGTAGAGGGACGTCTTTTCTTTTATAAGGCTCAACCCCGTATATAAGGCGCAGGGCGCCTTATACACCGTTATATACTACACTATAATATTCCTATGCTACATACCGTACTCTCCGGGTCATTTGGGAGGCCGAGGACATCACCTCACCCGGATACTTCCGAACATAAGGGTAACATCAAGGCGAATAAAGTTTAAAAGTTCATGCCCTTTCCGTTAACGGGGAGTGTGTCTTTGAGATTCAGCCAACCTGGGTAACATCGACGATTGTATTAGTTTCAATAAATCAAACTTAATATTAGAATGTATATTTTTTTATTTAATAAAAATGTCATGGTTACAGATAGAAATAAAAGCAACATAAAACTAATTTAAGAATGATTGAAAAAGTTTTAATGTCGTCAGAGTGTGGTCATCTTTTGTTGACTTTTTTGTTTAAATATTTGTGCGACAGTTGAGCTTGGATTTTCAAAAAAACTCCACATCATGTCCCAGGTATTCTTTCTTTCTATTGATGCTTGATAGTGCATCGTCAATTTGTTTTGAATCTGAAATCATCTAAGGAAGCAAAAATTTGAAAGGGGAAAAACATTTTAATAAATTGAGCGTCTTGTGGAGTAAAAGAGTATACTTTATGAAATTGAAATTTGAAATTCATAATTTGGTGTGGAAAAGTTGTGAAAATCTTTTTGGATTCGGAAAAAAGAATCCTTTAATTTATAATTTTCGTTTTGAACGGAGTAATTCATGGTGATCTGGGCGGGTACAGCTAAAAAATCAGACTTCCCTGTTTTACGTTTGCTGGGAGTAATTTTGAGATTCCAGCCGCCCTGATGGCGACAGCGTTGAATAACAAGCAATTCTTCGAATTGTTCCGCCTTAGTGCGAAGCAGAGAAGTTTTAAGATTAAATGGAAATTACAGAAATTGAAGGCAGAAACAAATTGATTCATTATAGCCTAGTTTCGTTATAATAATATTTTTTAGAGTATCATCGTAGTTGACAACCTCTTTTTTTTTATTGCAAGTATGAAATGCATTCATCCCAAAATTTTCGCAATCATTTGAAGTAAAATTGCAAAAATGTGGAATTAGAGGCTATTTGAGTTAGGGAGAGTTGTATATCATCGCCCCCGTTTGGTTCCGTTTTCATCCTGGATGCCCTTGGATTCTTCCATCTTGTTTTGGATTCCCTCTATCTCCATTTAATTCTGGATACTTTCGTTTTCCTTCCCTCTCCATTTGATTCTAGATATTTTTGTATTATCTCCCTCTCTATTTAATTCTGGATACTTTCAGATCCCCTCCCTGCCTCCCTCCCTATTGTGTTTTTATTTTTTTATTGTCGGCGTTTCGTTCTCATAGTGGTTATGACGTTCTTGGTTTCGCTTGGTTTTGGGTTGGGTTTGGATGGGTGGCTCATTTTGTTTTGTTTGGTTGCCGTGGAAAGTTTGGTTTGGTTGTGTCCGAAATGGCAGAGTATGTTGTTGACTTTGCTGATATTAACTATGTGAGTGAGTTGGACCATGATATCCGTCTTAGGGTTGTAAAGTCTCGTATTGTTGGCTGGAATGTGTATATTAATCCCCCGGGTTCCACTTTTTCTACTGTCATCAACTTTGAGATGGTGTGGGATATCGCGTATCGCTTAGAGCAGTTTATGGATTTCTTGTCTTCTCGCCCTGTGATTGGTGACTTGCCCGAAGAAGATCCGCTGGGGTTTTTGCCACTTACTGTCACTTTGGAACCCCCCAGTTTTCGCTGATTTAGCGTAACCCGATCTTCTAGAGATTATCAACTTAAAGACCACCGAGGAATAATGCGTCATGCCAGCTCCTCCACCAACACCAACACCACTGTCAATCCCGCATCCTTTCACACAGCAGGCTCGATCATTACCCAGCAGGCTCGATCTTTACCCAGCAGGCTGGATCTTATGATTGCCTGGATGGAGCCACCAATCTTTGCCTGGATGGAGCTGGATGGAGCCATCAAGGTTTGCCTAGATGGAGCTGGATGGAGCCATAAAGCTTTGCCTGGATGGAGCTGGATGGAGCCATACAGGTTTGCCTGGATGGAGCTGGATGGAGCCATAAAGCTTTGCCTGGATGGAGCTGGATGGAGCCATCAAGTTTTGCCTGGATGGAGCTGGATGGAGCCATAAAGCTTTGCCTGGATGGAGCTGGATGGAGCTGGATGGAGCCATTAATCTTTGCCTGGATGGAGCTGGATGGAGCCATCAAGTTTTGCCTGGATGGAGCTATACTTCTTGGATGGAACCATCAGTCCCAGTAAAATGGAGCGCCGTGAATGGAACCATCTCCTATTGGCTACTTTCCAATGACAAGATTCGCACCGTATATCATAAATTTTTTTATTATAACTGCACAGTTCAATTGGTAAACTCACACTCATATGACATAGAACTAACCTTTGTTTTACAGTATAA
>JAQIWD010001171.1:0-13844 GCA_034694825.1 Anurida granaria
TGTTTCAGGCATTTATGAATTTCTAGTAATTGGGCATCTCAAAGTGTTCATTAAAAAATAACATTGGAGATTTAAGTGTTAAAATTTTGATGACTAATTCCCTTATTCCTTCTAAATTAACCTAGAGGAAGCGGCACAAGGAGGCAGAAGATGAAGTTGAGCTGAAAAATGTCAAATACTTGCACTACTTTTCCCCACTTCCGTCCAGGATCTCTTTCTATTGGTTCACGTCCTTATTATGGCTCGGGTACAATCAACCATTGGAAGAAGAGGATTTGGGAGACATTCCAGTAGAGGAGAAAACAAAGTACCAATTCAACAGATTCAATCGAATATACCAAAAGGAAAAGGTAGAACTCAGAGACACCATCCCTATAAACTAACAAGCCAATTGCTTAATTTTAACAGACATGAAACATGAGTTTAGGCTAAAAAACTAATTTTAATAGGAGACCGCATGCCCGGCCAAACCGATTCGCCTATGGAAGTGCATGTTCAAGACGCTCTGGTCTTCGCTTCTGATTGCAGGGATTTTCCGCCTAGCTGCAGATTTGTCTGGCTTCGTAGCTCCCCTTGGAATTCGGACGATTGTTGACTTTGTTCAAATGAGCAATGAGACGGTCAAGGGCGCAGGTCCTCCAGTGCAGAACTTGACGCTGGACGAACTTCTTTCCAACGGTTATGTCATGGCCTTTGTCATTCTCCTCTCCGCCATATTTCAGAGCACATTCTCACAGTGCTCAACGTTCCTTGTTAATTCGGAAGGGATTCGGATGAAGGTTGCATTGCAGGTAATATGGGCCAAACGATTCAAATCAATTAAACCCATCCCCTGCGAGTAAGATACCGCCATGGGGTATTTATAATGGGGTCCTAATGACCCTCCCCTACCTTGCGTTTTTGCAATGACTTCACATTTTGATTCATTTTGATTGACAGGCTTTAATTTATAGCAAGTCATTAACCTTGTCTCCAACGAAATCATCCACGCTTAACGGTTCGACAGAATTACGATGCGGTTCAGAAGAGGAGGTTGCAGCGTGTTCAAAAGATAGACAGTCGGATGAACCTACTTCCGAAGATGGGATGAATAGTAGCGCCGGATTTGACAATGGGTCCATCCTCCATATTGTAACGGAGGATACGACCAACGTCATGACATTTTTCTGGATGGTTCATTTCATATGGGCCATCCCTCTTAAGGTACGCGCATGCGCTACGGCCGCTATTCTAGACCAACCCACCAGATCTTATAAACTTTTAATAATTTCTTCTTAGCTAGCCATTCTGATGGGCCTCCTCTACGTTCAGCTCGGATTCAGTGCTCTCGTGGGGGCTGCAATTTGTATCCTCCTCATGATCCCGCTCCAATTTTGGATTGGAAAGAAAATGTCACTCAATTCGAGAGAGATGATGGTGAGTAAGGGTGGGGGGATAGTATTTTCGCAACTGCCAATTATTTTTCATGCCAAAGGTCAAGGAAGCAACATAAGCATCATCATTGTTGGGAAAATCCGCAAATTGATAATCATTCAATTTGAAAATTAGGCCAAGTACTCTCAATGTTGTTGACTTTCGAAAAGCTCGCATGGCGGCGGGACATGAGGTGTTATTAATCGATCAGATTAGAGTGTGCATGAAATGCTTCCTGGCTCGCGTCCACTCGAATGCTTTTGGGCAGAATTCGGGAATTCCCGAAATTGTTATTTGGTTCATCCAAATGCTTCCTGTTTACGTTTAATCGATGCTGAAGATTTTCTTAAGTTACAAATTTTTTTTTTAATTTATAGGAACGATGTGATGAGAGGCTTCGGAGCATGAGTGAAATTTTGCAAGGGATGAAACTACTAAAAGTCCATGGATGGGAACTTGTTTTTAGCAAACATCTACTAGCTGTCAGGAAAAAGGAATTAAAAAATCTAGATCGGGATCTCCTCTATCGATCTATCATGAGTAAGTCAAATTTTAATCAATTCATCCCCATCCTCATCCCAGATTTCGGCTGTCTTTACAACACAACACATTCATTTTTTGCTTCATTGTTATTGCTCATTCCCAAAATAAAAGATGCACAGGAATTTACATTGGCTACGCAGTCTCCCATTTTTACGTTTAGGCGTTTCCTCATTACTATTCAAGAGGGAGGGATCATTATCTGTCATCTTCTCCGTCCACTTAAATTTAACAAACATTCAAAAATTAAGGAAATGAAGCCCCCTAATGTCCGTTCTGTTGTTCTTATTTAGCATTTCTGACGCACATTTCATCTGTACTTGTTACCGTTATCACATTTGGCCTCTACCCGTACATTGAAACGAATAAACTGGAGCCAGCAAAGGTCTTTGCAGGTCTCGCCCTCTTCAACCAATTGACGGTGCCGCTGTTTATTTTCCCAATCACTGTCCCTGTTGTGATTGATGCCATTGTAAGCTATCTGTAGGGAAATTGTATTTTCCCAGCCAAATTTTGATGCATGAAATGTAAAAAAAATTGCTCAGGTGAGTGTGGAAAGGATTCGCAACTTTCTCCAGCTTCCGGAAGCAACTTCATTTATCGGGACGGGAGACCCGGATCCTCCGGAAAACGCATCTACCCCAGTCAAAGAGACGCTTGATTCCAGAAAAGAAAAGAAGCAAATCAATCTCAAAGTACCTGCATGCAAATGTTCGGACGTGCAGAATAGTTCTGATTCCGTCTTTGGCCCAATCCATGAAGAAGAAGAGGAAGATGAAGAAGATGAGGATGAGTTGGATCAGAAATTGTCTGAAACGTCGCCAGGGATTTGGACGACTGCGGCAGCTCAAGAATTTCCAGAGGTTGATGGAGAACTCCAAGAAGTCGTCGAAGAGGTTTTTACGCAGACAAAAGCAAAAGTGCTTGGATTCGCAACCACGTCTCTTCCAGTACTGTCCAGTACTCATCTACTTCCGGAAGTCGTCTCCATTGAAAATTGTGACTTTAGTTGGGAGGAAGATCGACATGATCAGACCCTTAACCAAATCACTACGAAAATCCCCAAGGGGAAACTTACAATTGTGGTTGGTCCAATCGGAAGTGGGAAGTCCTCTTTCTTGTCCGCCATTTTAGGTGAAATTAAATTGAGGAAAGGAACAGTTCAATGGGGAAGGTCAGTTTGATTGTTTCTTGGGATATTTGGGAATTCCATACTTTTGCGACCCAATGACGCCTAATGACTTTTTCAGTGATGCTCGAGTAGCCTACGCAGCCCAAAAGCCTTGGATTCAGAATGGATCCGTTCGAGAGAATATTCTGTTTGGGAAACAATTCCGACCTCGTCGCTACAAGAAAGTAATTGAGGCTTGTAGCCTTCAGGCGGACATTGACATTCTCCCTGCTAAGGATTACACTGAAATTGGAGAAAAGGGGATTAATTTGAGCGGTGGACAAAAGCAACGGATTGGGATTGCTAGGGCCCTCTACCACGTTTATGCAAATGTGATCATACTTGATGACGTTTTGTCTGCTCTGGACGTAGAAGTTGCTCAAGAAGTTTTCAATACAGGCATCAAGAAGTATCTTTTGAAGGCTGGAAAAACTGTTCTCCTGGTCACGCATCACTTACCTGCTTTGACCTCTGCGGATCACGTAAGTTTACTCTAGAATTTTACTCCTTTCCGTCCGAGGTTGAGGGTTGAGGTCAACTGGAATCATTTCAGATTATTGCACTGGAAAAAGGAAGAATCCGGATACAAGGGACGCTGCAGGAAATTAAGAATCAAGACCCGGACTTGTACACTGATTGGCAAACAATTATGACCAAGAAGGAAGCGGAGATTGACAAAAAAGTGCAATCCAGAACTGGAAAGGAAAGATGGGCGCTTCTCAAGCTCGTTTCCAAGATTGGGCACCAGTTCAAAAATAAAACCATGGAAGGATCCTGGAAAAATGAAGACGATGTAAGGGAATTCTACAACTGAAGTTTGAAGTGTCAACTAATTAATTTTATCTTATATCCGTATAATCCCTGGACAGGTGAAACCACTTCTGGATAGTTACAGAAAGAAGCAAGCAACATTTTCTGCCTACAGGAACTTATCCCATGACATGTTTATCCCGAATGACGACTGCCATGATGAAATTATGACTCCTCTCCTGCGCAGGCGCACATGTAGTCGACAATCAAGACTTTCCCGGGACAGCAGGTTAGTCGGCTACCTTTCATTCAGCATGATTGGCATTTCTGAAATAAGTTAAAATGGGCAGGAAATTGTTTCAGGACTTCAGCGTCATCCAATCACAAGCTACAATTGGGAGGCTACCAGAAGCATCCGAGACTCGCCAGAATGACTTCGCTCCAGGTGGAGGACAGTGCGCAGAAAAGAAGGGTACCTGCGAAGGTGATACGCCTCCAGTCTTTGCCGGTTGCAGAGGAACCGATTCCCTGCACGCATCCCTTGCCGGAAGCCCTTAGAGAACGAGCAGATACGCTGGACAGTTCGGCTGGTCAGCGACCCAACTTCTTTAAACGACTCCTTAGTGTTAATGCAGCCCTACCCAAGTAATTTTTCTCAAGATGGCCGATACGCTACTGGATTTGATTGAGTTTATTATTTGTACCCACCACAGGAAGACCTTGTCATCAACAGGATCTTCTTCAACGGAGTTGGATCGCATCCAGAGGTTAACTTCAACACTCTCCGGAACCAGTGACTCTGATTATCCAGAGGAAGGGGATGAAGGTCAGTAGTCCAACATTTCCTCCATGACCCTGTTATTCGCCACTGACGTCCAAGTTTTAACCGCATGCACGTCTAGGTCCAGAATATGCTCTGCTTGCTCGTGAAATCAGCACTGAAGAACGGGAATATGGGATGATTCCTGTCAAGGTCTACATGTCCTACATTTCAGCTTGTGGGCGGTTCTTAAGTTTTCTCTACTTGCTCTTTGCCCTTGGTTACGAAGTCGTGAGGGTCTATACAAACTTTTGGCTCAAAGAATGGAGTGACGAGATCAGTCAAAGTACTGATGATGACTACGAGGGCGTAATGGAACACTATTTCCGGATATACGTCATCCTCAGCATTGTCACGGTCCTCGTCTCCCTCTCATCGAATCTGATCGGGAAGCAGGCTGGAGCAAATTCGAGGGAAGTGCTCCACAATAAAATGCTCAATAGAATTGTGAGGTGTCCCATGAAGTTCTTTGATGCTACGCCAATTGGGAGGATTCTTAATCGCTTCTCTTCGGATGTCGCCGTGGTTGACAGGGTAAGTGTCCTTGGGACTTATATATTAGAACGCTTAATCTGATCGCTTCTTCATATTTCTCACCTGTCCAATCCCTTTACACAGAAACTTTGTATCTCAACCCAACGGTTTCTTCAATTCGTATTTCTATGCCTGTCTGCCATTGTTGTGAATGCCCTTGTAAATCCATGGTTCATCATAGTTGCCATTCCAATTGTTGGGATCTACTATGTGATTCAAAGATTTTACAGATTCTCTTCCAGGTATGAATTTAAATTTCGACAAAACGTCTCCAATTTGTTTAGGATTTGTCTTGCTAATTGTTAAGTTTGGAAAACTAGGGAGTTGCAGAGAATTGAAGCGATAAGTCGTGGCCCCATCTACTCCCATTTCCATGAAACTTTGGAAGGACTCTCAACTATACGTGCATTTAAGCAAGAAGGACGATTTATGGAAGACATGTTCATTAAAATTGACGCTAACAACACAGCCGCCATGTTTATTAACGTTGGGAATCGGTGGTTAAGCATTTCACTGGTAATTCACTGCGGAATGCTTTCAGTGTTTTGTGTGTTTCTAATAATTTCAGTTGTGAATTAGTTTTTCTCGACGTATTTTCAGGATTACTTGGGAAGTGTGATTGTTTATATCGCCACTTTAGTGTCAATGATCTCATCTCATCTTCACCCTGAAACAGTGACGCCATCCATGGTTGGTTTGGCCATAAACTATACTCTCCTCGTACCGGTATACCTTAATTGGGTCGTGAAATTCTTGGCGGAAGTCGAAATGCAGGTACGTTGCCAAGGTTGTTGCCCGAAATAAAGCCAAATGAATCAATTCATCATCACAGATCACTTCCGTTGACCGGATTGATCGCTATTCGGCATTGACCGCTGAAGATTATGGTGACGAAAATGGAGATGCCCAAACAAAGGATTGGCCATCTGCCGGACGAGTTCAATTTGTAAGTAGAAGGAGGGCGTGAAATACGGTGGGTTCAGGATGTGATAATTTGAAGTTGGTTCCCAGGACAATGTTTCCGTCCAGTATGCAGCTGATAAACCAAATATAATTCACAACTTGACCTTGAGTGTACCTGCGAAACAAAAGGTTGGGATTTGTGGTCGTTCAGGGAGTGGGAAGTCTTCCCTGCTTATGGCTCTCTTCCGAGTCTCGGATGTCTCCGAAGGTCGAATCCTAATTGATGGAGTGGATATTTATAAAGTCCCGCTACTCAAACTTCGGTCCAGCCTCTCCATTATTCCACAAGAAAATATCCTCTTTAGTGGCACAATCCGGTTCAACCTTGATCCCCTTGAGAGGGTGACTGATGACGAAATATGGAAGGCTCTTGAACTAGCGCAAATGAAAGAAATGGTCAGGGATTTACCAGGTCAACTGGGTAAGTGAAGCATCCGGGCCTCGTCTCAAAAGGTTTTGCGGGGGGTTTACATTTGAGAGTATTAATTCTTAGATGCGGAAATCAAAGATGGAGGTTCAAGTTTTAGTGCTGGACAGAAGCAACTTCTCGGCCTTGCCAGAGCGATACTCCACAATGCCAAATTAGTAATTCTTGATGAAGCCACAAGTTCTGTGGATCTTGGAACTGAGAAAATTCTGCTCCAAGTAGTCAAAGAAGCGTTCAAGGATTCAACCGTACTGACCATTGCAGTAAGTTGTTATTGAGGGAGATCATGCGTAATTTGGACATATTTTATTGATTGCTTGACTAATTTCATCATAGCATCGCTTGGACACAATTGTTGATGGGGATCGAGTCATCGTTCTCGATGGGGGAATGCTGCGGGAAGATGGCGATCCTGCAGAATTACAACAAAATACTCTCAGTATTTTCAAAACGATGATGAATCATGCCAGTGAGCAAGGACACCTCCACTAGAAAGAACCTCCTTTATCTCCATACTGTCTCAGCGGCTGTGCTGCTAAAGTTTCATTCATTAATCATTAATCTCCCATTTTAAATCTTAATTATAATGGTCCTATTCCGCCATCAAAATCATAAGAGTTCTCGATGCCACACGATTATGCAACATGGAGATGATCTCAGAGAGTTCTTCAACCAATTCATCCTGAACGTTTCACAAGGTTCACACTTATGCCAATGAAGCCTAGCTATTGGCTACATATTAATCCATCCCCTTGATATGATATATCCATTCCAAGATAACCCTGACAATGTGTTCAGTGTTAAAAATATAAACAGCTTATATCTAGTACTAGCACACTAGTTGACCAAGAACGATACTTAACCCATCTTAACCCGAAACTCAGGTAACATTGTTCCCAAAAAACTAAGTTCATGTATTCATTCCGCTTTAAATCAGTAAACATTTTAATATTCCCTTATTCCATCTTATACTTTGATAAATAAAAGGAAAGCTTATATAAGATTACGCACGTTTTTGTAATCATTCGCACCGTCAAAATTAGTCAGTTTTTATGGCCGAAATAACTTGTATAAGCATGACCTCCAAAATATATATCCACATATATTTTGTATCGGTTATAATATAAATATCTTTTCATATATACATATATATATATACTAAACTTTAATATATTATCAACATAGTTTAGTTCCTATTGCGGGTTCATTTCTAGTTGAAGCTCGAATGTGAGCATAGACCACATATATCTTCGAACCTTTATATATAAATTTATGATGGTATATACAGTATTCCCTTACTATGAGACCCCCCTCAGGGAAACAGTGCTAGGGGGTCTTATATACGGTACGGCCGTTTCCAACTAAACCTTGGGAAAGAAATAGACTCCTTACCAATGGTCACTACATAAATATAAATACACTTACTTTAACTTGTTTTGATTTCATACTTATAAAACGCTAAAAAACGAGTTGGAAAGAGATATTTTGCCAATTTCGGGGCAAATTAGTATGAAAAATTGTATTGAAGGCGCAAGTTTATACCCTAAAGGGGTCTTACAAGGGGGCGGTGGGGTCTTATATAATTTCGATTAGCATGTAAATGGCCCATAAGACGGACTAAATGCCAAAAAAGAGGTCATATAGAGAGGGGGGTCTTATAGTAAGGGAATACTGTATATATATATATTATGCATATAATAAAATATGGTTCTGGTAAATATTTATTTCTTCCAACTTCAACTAAAAATGGACCTTCACTCGGAACTAAACAATGTTGAAACTTGTAATATATTAAAGTTTACAATATATAGTATGTAAAGACCGAACCGAACTATAGTCTAAATTTAAGGTACGTTTGGATCGACATTCTTGGTTCACCAAAACTAGAATAAAAAATCCTGCGACTCCATGTTTTGTTTTTACACGCATGTAGCGGTTCGAACTCGGTTTGAATTTTACTACCCAGTATAAAAATGGCTTCCTAAAGTCTGCGTCTCGATTCCATTAATACAGTAACTGCTAAACCAATTGCCGATTCTAATTGCGATGATACGCACTTCACAATTGTCGCATAGTTGTCACAATTGTCTTAAGAAAATCGGGAGGATACTTACTGGTTCTACCACTTATACTTTTCTAAACGCCATGACCTCTGAAAAACATGTATACCTGCAATAATATATACCATAAAATAAACCTCCCGTTGGGTAGTGATTTTCCAGTGCCCCAATTTCTATCTGCCAGCCGCATCCTGTTGCAAGTTGGAACTTGACGCTACTTTTCTTGCACCACAGATCTTTTTTTACTCTAATAGTTATGGCAAGCTGGCCCGAACCGTGTGGATAGTCGGAGTGTTCCCACTTGAACATATGGGAAATTGTGGTGAGTTAATTGATATTGATGACCTTTGACCTTGCTTCCGTTGATTGTTACTTGAAATCCATTGATTTGAGTAAGAGAATGGTTGGAAGGAGCGACCCCGCATCGGGGAGTTTAGTTGCGATTTCTGAGTTTGGAGGGCCTTTGCTCCTCTACTTTTCCTTTCTTCCCCTGGTCCTTCCTAAATGGAATGGAAGGAAGATGGAAATGAATTTACCCATTTTACCCATCCATCGCCATTGCCCAAGGAGGGAGAGAGTGGATAGAGAGAGGTAAGAACCAAGTGGGATATCGGATATACCCTCAGTCAAAATACAAGTCCACACTACTACACTCGGAACTTCAATCAAAAACATCCCTTTCAGTCAGTAATTAACAACCACAATTAACTAAATCATCCCCCATCATCCATCCAATCACAACCCAGTAGCCCACCCACCCTTCATCACACTCAGGTCATCCACTACATCTCACTGGACAGCCCCGTCTCCCCCGGCGGGCATTCATTCGGTAATCATAAACTTAACTCATCATCTCCCTTTATGATAAAGTTTTCCATTCTAAACTTCAAGTGAGGAGGAATCAAAATCAACAATATCAAAGTAAAGTGAGTGTTGCGGTTCGTTGGATCCTCTCTGTGTAGTCTCCTTCTACAACTTACACTAATTACACTTTTAGTGGTGGCCGTGGTATTGGGAAATGGATTTGGATTCAGGAATCATCGGCTCATCGGCGTCTTTCAACTACTAAAGTAAGTTATAGATATACAGTCCATAATTTTGGATTATTGGTGAATTCCCATTTACCTTTTTAGAATGGGGATTTTATGGATTGTAAAGTTTAGAAGAGCTTAGTTTAAGTATTGATTAATGGGCTCTCCTCAGCTAATTATTGGGATTGTGTTAATTATGGTTGTTAAACTGATGAGGCGGGTCTGAGCGTGTCAGTTCTATTCAAATTACTATTTGTAAACAAGGAGAAAAGGAGATGGAAGAGACTGACTGGGATAGCCAAAGTATCATCTTTCTTTCCTTGTCATTGTAATTGTCATTTACTAATTTAATCATGTTTTACTAAACCGGTTTGGTCTTCTGACACTCTAGAGATTAGACGTGATTTATTGAGATTAGTGCGGAATCTTTAGTAATGCACCCTCTTGTACCTTGCGATTAATTTTTAGTAGACCAGGGAACCCGGGTAGGATTGGATTGCAAGTTACTACAATAGAACGGCTGGGTGATGATGCTGCTGGAGTCTGAGGTTACCAATACAATGTACCCGGTAGTTCATGTCATCAGTTATCAATTTTGGTTGATTTCCAAAGGCAGTAGGGGGATCTAAAAATCTCTTTGTTCCGTCATCTGAACAATTCACAACGGTCAGATCCGTTGTATTCTTAGTCCTTAAGTTGTGCATGTGGCCCTGTCAATCTTCCAGTTTGTCTCCTTTCACAATAAGTAATATGACCCACTGGCTAGGAATTGTTTACTTGCGGTCACCGATATTAGTGACCCTCTTAGACGCGTGTTGCCTTTAATTTGCAAGGGTTTGTATGGGGACGTTCTTATTAGAAAGTTTTGACTGTTTTAACTTAATAAAAGACAGGGGTACAACGGGATCTAAAAAACAGGCGTTTAAGAAGAAATTCTCAATGGGAGGTCAAATACAAATACAAACTTGTGAGAGGGTTTATTAAGCTACACTTATGGTCGTGAGTCATGTCAAGACATTATTTCCTTTGTGGCCGGCTTAAAACTTTTATGACGAGGTCTATATGGACTGCTGAGGAGATAAAGATTTACTTTATGTGCTCTGATGACCTTTATTTATTCAATCGGTTTCGAGAGCTTAATGCCTTTGTAATCGACTCGTCAGATATTGGAGCACGCAGGAGGCTATTTTAATTTTAATCTCATCTTGATCCTTACGCTGGGTGGTACATTGAGATTGAACATTGATATTCGTATCCATTTTGTTTGGGGAGTCCTAGGACTTAGACCACGTGTCACTACCTCATCGCTTCAGCCTCTTCTGCTGTTTTCATTGTCACTTGTCGTTATGTATTTATTCAAGTGTAGATCTTTTCTTTTTAGATGTCCAAACGAACCAGTTGAGCCCTTCCGAAGAGAAGAACCAATATCACTTGTGATTTAAACTGTGTGGGAAGGCTTCCTGGAACCTTTGTTGTGTCATTTGATTGGGAATTGTTTATATCAACCAAGACCGCTTGACTTGTGCGGTTTTTCCTGTTTACACAACGCTTAGGCAAGAGTATCCAGTTCCTCCAGTGCGTCTTGTTGAAAGTTGAAGTTCTCAGTTTGTGGACCGCCCCTGTTGAGCTCAATTTTATCAGATTGGATGTGAATGTGATGTCATTTAGTTCTTCTCGAGGAGGGAAGAAGGTCATCATTCGTTCTTGAGTCCTGTATTGATTGAGGTGCTTTTACATGAGTGTGACATGAGTGATTGTTGGTTCCTCGGACACAGTTCGACTATGCACGGCAGCCTCAGAATTCAGGACGAAGAGGATGAATATGGAGGAGAGTTCTGATATAAAAAGAAAGCAGAATCGACTCACCAAGCAAGCAAAGAAGAAAGAAAAAACAGAAACTGAGAAAAAGAAATCTCATAAACAAGTCGGGAAAGTCCAGGAGAAAGATAAATCGGATGAGGTTGAGACAGAAGGGCATGGACACGACGAAGAAGGTCCACCTCTGAAGAAACCAAAACGAAAACTTAGAAAACCAACTGCTGAAGAGGATATCATTGATGGATTCGCTATCCTTGCCTTCAAGAATTATGAAGAACTATCGGTAATCTATCAAGTTTATACTTTTTGGAATCTTTTCCTTTGTTTCGGCCAAAATTAATTTAAATCAGCCTCTACTTTACTTAATCGTGATTGCCACTAACTTAAACAGATTTATTTCAAGTCCAAAGGATGTACACCCTATAATCAGATTTACTACTAAACTACGTAGATGCAACTTTGTCATTCTTGTCTCAGCAATTAATTTTCCGGAAGAGTAATCTTGAAACTGTAAATGAGCAGAAGATATAAAGCACAACTCTCTTTTGGTGTTTGGAACTGTGAGTTGGATAAAGGCCAAGACGATTTGTAGCGTGGAGGTTAGAAAGTTCATATCACGCAGTTTGTGGCACAAAGTGTGATAAATTTCTGACTCAAATTCATACCTAGAAACGAGGCAGCTCTGAAAACTAAAGATTAAATCGCATCGTCGCAGGGTTAAAAATATACGAGTGACAAGTCTACTCATTCAAATCAATTGGTTCAGTATACATTTTTTAAGATTGGCAGTTACGACTGGCGAAAATATAGGAATTAGACGTAACAAACTGGACTTTTCTTCTATTCTGAGGACTTGACTGATGATAATGCCTCAGACTCCTGATAATGTTGCACATATTCACTAACTGAAAACTTTCTTTTTGTCTCCTTTTCAGCGAGCAATTCAATTAGGTGAAAATTCGGATTCTCGACTATGTGTTCAATTGTTGAGAAGAGCAGAGGACGGATCCGTTTGTAAAAGTGCAAAGGACAAGAAAATTCCCAAGCCTAAAAACTCCCCTCTTCCAAAAATCAAATCCCCAAAACCAAAATCGTCTCCAAACAGGAAAAAGGTAAGGGAGAAGGAGATGATCTTTATTTGTCACCCCCTCCTACCCGCCATCCCATTTCTCCTAGCTTCATTTTCTTTTAGTACTTGAAGGGATTTGAGCAGACTTTTTGGGTTTGCGGGATTTAGAAATGTGGAGAAAGTTTATGAAAATTATTCAGAGGCCAGTATCGATATTGAAAAAAGATATTTTTCTTTTGTAAATTCACTATTTTCTGCGAGTGTGCACTGTATCAGGCTTGTTGAGGATGATTAGAGGATGGGCATAAGTGTTATTTTAAGAGACTTTATAAGAGAGGATAATTACCAGTTTTGTATGATGAGAGTAGGAAGGAGGAAGTGGCGGAGGGGGAGAGTATACGGAGAAATGAATGGGAGGGGAATAATAGATATTTTCGTAATGAAAATAATACTAGAGATGCTGGAGATGCTGGAGAAGAATGGGAAAAGGCTACGGAAGAGGAGTAGTATGAGTACTAAGGGCGTGTAACATGTTTCAGACGAAGATAAAAGGAAAAGAAAGGAGAGTTGAAGAAGAGAGAAAATCAGTGGTCATCTCACGTCTAATTTGAGATGGGAAGTCGACTTTCTTCCTCCGTGTGAAACAGACGTTAACCTTTATTGAGGAGACGGAAAATGTATGTTGAGAACGTGAGCCGGGCAACAAAATATCATTTTATGCTGACGGAAACTACTGTCTTCCCTCTGTTAAAGTAATATTTCCCCCCTCCTTCCCTCCTTTCTTTGTTCATGTACTAACCATATAACTTTCCTTACGAACTTGGTCGGAGGAAAAAGGAAGGAAAAGAGCCTCACCCAGAAACTAACCTCAACATGCCACTTGAAAAAAGACTTTCTCCTTTCCTCTCCTTCCTTTTTCCCTTTCTCTCCCTTCCTTCTTTCTCCTTTCTTTCCCCTTCATTCTTTGTCTCTATTTTCCTTTCTCCGAGAAAAGAAGAACAATAACCCTTTTCTTTTCGTATTATCCATATACTTTTCAGTCAATTCCAAACTCGACTCGAGGTTGAGGAGCTGAGAAGTGGATGATTCTTTATCCATTTACTTGTGCCATACATGTAACTCCTTTCTTCCTGTTTATAATAGAAGGATCACCTAGAGTCAATACCATCCATTTTTAACCACGAATCTCGTAGAGAAAGTGGTTTATGCAATTTATAAAACGGGAGATCAGCGTAAAGAAACACCGGT